>UXGD01000106.1:0-97728 GCA_900474315.1 Torymus auratus
ATTCTTTGATCATTTGGCAAATCCAAAGCAGTTACATTTTTAACCCATCTACTAAAAGAGCTAGTTCCAATTCCTTGGCCATTTGTACCAACAAGAGCCAATAAACTTCGAAACCCATCTGGAGTGAACCACTGCAACAAATTACAAATTCAAAAACTTTGATTACATTTTCATCACTTTTAAAATATAAATTCAAAGCACTGAAATTCTCACTTTAAAAGTACAAATAAATAATTATTTAGTTTACCTCTTGTAAAATAACAATTTACTTTACCTCTGGTACAAGTTCAGTATTCAAAGTTTTTTGCATCATTTGCCTTAAGACATCAATTTGCCCAACAAATTTTTCTCCTAAGAGATTGTGAGCAATCTCTTGGGTGTCATTGACTGTTCTGTGGCAGAATTGTGAAAAGGTTGAAAATACATGGCATCCTTATCTATTGCTTGATTGACCATTGCTACCATTCGAGCTAGTAACATTATGGTTGCAGTTTCTGGTGGATAATGCATTTGTTTCCAAGTTTCTTTCAACTGCATCAAAGGATGGTGATCATTGTTTTGTCTTGACTGTAAACACAGAGTCTGATGATATCTAAAATAATAAAATACATGGTACAAATTTATTTGATTTAAATTCTGCATTTGTAAGTATTTTACCTCTGCCAGGCATCATTTTGACACTCTGTACTGCAATATTTAGTACCACAAGCCTCGCATTCTGTTATAGAATCCTTCTTTGTTTCACAGCATTCTGGAAATGGCAGGATGAGATCCTTTTTGGCTGTTAATCTGCGTGCATTTTCTTCTGCAGTCTCTAATGGTTGCAAACAATAATCGCAAGCTAAATACTTGTAGTCTGCATTCCAAGCAAACTGGCAACATATTAGTGGTTTCTCTTCCAAAATTACATCTCCTTCCTTGTAAGAAGTTACAGCAAACAATCCTTTTCCCTATTAAAGTCAAAATTATTACAAATTGTTATTCACATTATAAAGAGTTCTAATTTCTATCTTTCTTTCTAATTCCAACAAAAATTGTATTATCACAAGAACATGCCATGGTTCCATGAATTTTACTTATTTTTTCTCCAGACTTTGAAAAATTGAATCTTAAAACAATTTCCCTAAAATAATTGAAAACTATTAAAAAATTATATACCTTCTCCTCATTTGTGACACGCACTTCAAATCCATTGCAGTCCATTATTATTAAAATATTATCGATCACCCCTGTGTACAGTGTCCTCGCGCGCTACCTGCTTCCCTAACCTACAAATTAATGTTTCGCTTTTCTCCGATAAGGGGTCCTTGACAGGCGGCGCGCCGGAACTTCCGGTTTAATCGCCGCCTACCACCAGGCGTCGCTTTTTCGCTGTCGCCAGTCAGTCGTTTCGCGGTGCTCGAAGAGGGCACTACTCTTTATTGACCTCGTACGCTGCAAAGTTGCATCTTGTTCACAGACGAGCGTCTCTAGCAAGAAGCCAATTTATCTTCTTTCGGAGCAAGACAGAGAGGAGCGAGCCTCGCAGCCGTAGTGATGAACGGAGTCATGTCAATGGTGAGTGGAGTGCACAAGCCTTTTTATGCATAAATAACGGAGGCGCGTGTGTTATATGTTACACGGGTATAAAAGGAGAGCCATCATGGCGACGGTTTGCCCCCGCTTCTTCGCGCGCGCGCGCACGATTGACGCCCATGCACCAAGCTTGTTTCACGCGTTTGAAGAGATTAATCTTATTTTCTTAGCTCTTTTTGCTCATGTTCGCGTTTTTGGAAAGAAATGGGAAGGAAGAGTGCGTCAGAGAATCCAAATATGGGTTTGTCCTTTTCTAGAACGTACTCGACATGGATACCGTGGATTTTTGCGTCGTTAGCTTGCCCAGACGGTATTACGTACTTACATCGTCGTGTTATGATCACGTAAAGCATTAACGGGATATTATGGTTTTCCCCGCAGAGTATTGACTTTTGACAGTGTACCTACCTACACTTAGGTATACGTATGCCGGTGAAAGTTGTGCAGAGTGCCGATTGGAGCAAATTGTTTGTACATACACGCACATGGGAATAATTAAATTAAATGCGCGGAGTTAGCAGACTTGTTTATGTCGGACGGGGAGTATCCTACCGTCGTGCAAGTCTAAACCATAGAGTATCGAATGTTAGTAATTTGAGAACAGTGATATTTTATCAGTTTTTAGTTTACCGTTATTTTACTTTCTGTTTTTCAATATTTTTATTTGAAATTATTTTTATAGCAGGCACCAATGATGCAGCAGCAACAGCCACCACATCAAGACTCGCAGCAGATAAATGCGGAGCCGCCGATGAAGAAGCTCCGAGCAGAAGGTATATTGCTAAAACCACCTGACATTCCGGTACCTCATTGTTAAAGAGAAAACGTTTGAGGACCGTGTGCTCCAAAAGAATCTGACTAATATCGCAAAAATATCAACCCTAATTGAAATTGCGATGAAAGAAGAAAAACAGGATAAACAGAAAAAAGTTTGACTTTTCGTTACATTATCGCTCTTGGGCCACTGGCCTCATGGTTTCCATTGTAAACTTTCGGAAAAAAACATTTATTTTCGAGACTCTTAGCAAAACTCGCGTTAGGGTAGGGCGTATTATATCAGGCGCGCGCGCAACGGGCCCTTGTCAGAAAGTCAAAAACTAATGTATGGTTGTCCTTCTGTTCTGAGATGTTACAGCGGGGAGACAGTACAGAATCTGTGGCCTTCGACTCAGCTGATCATGAGCGCGCACCAAAGAAAGAAAGAGAACGAATCTGAGTTTTATGCAAACTCTCCCACTGACTCACGGCAACTAAATATGTCGAGTACAAAACATTCACGAACTTTAGATAGGTCAGCATTTTAGGCTAGCTATTTATTGTGATCTTACTAATTATGAGTCTCTCTCTGATAAGCTTTACTCATTTTTATTGTTTCATTGTCAAATAATTGCATAATGTTGAATTTTTATTTTATTAGTTTTATTAATGAAACAAGGATTAACTTTATACTAATTTGATTACTGCTTATTTTATTTTTCTCATTAATTTAATATGAAAATTATAATTTTCATTGATTAATTTTAGTTTTTTTAATTTTTTATATTTTAGATTTATTTTTGCTTTTATTTTAGTTATTGATTTTATTAGAGGACTGAGACTTGTATTTAGATGAGGCACTGGCGATACATACATTTAGATAAGAAGCTCTTTTATTATAAATTTATTCTTATATGATAAATTTTAATAGCGTCAGGTAAGTAATTTTGACAAGAAGACTCCAGTGCTGAGTGATATTGAATCGCCATTGCTCAAACATTTTGTAAAATTTCAAATTATAGGAATTAGCTGTGTGGTTAGGTTGGAAAAGGCAAAGATTGAAAAATTGACGCATAGAAATTGCATTGAGAGTGTTCTCCTTTGCTTTGTGCTTACAGATTTCTGCGTCGCCTCACAAGTCTCTCGGATAGTTTGTGCGCGCAACCTTCATTGCTCGACCCTGAACACGGTTAGCCAAATAATCGATCAAACAAAAGTAGAGGCTCACGTGTTTGAAAAAAAAGTTTTTGGAAAAAAATCCTATGTTGTTATATATAAATATAATTATATACATTATTATGTGTTAGCTTATTTGTATGATTTTACAAAATATACATTTTTCATATTCAAATACATCAATCACAAATATATTTGTTTATGAATATGTCATTTTATAATTATGCAAATAAATTTCACATGATTAATTGTATAATTGCACAATATTATACATAATGTATAATATAATTATATATAATGAAGATGTAACTTTTTCTCCTATACATAAAGTCGTATTTTTTTTATTATTTTTTTTTATTTTTTATTTTTTATTTTTTTTTTATAAATAACGACTTCTTTTCTTTATTTTTTTTAAGTAACATTTTGAAAGAAAAGCACCTTATCAATGTGTTACGTTTTTTATTTCTGTTTCAGAAAGACTAGTCCAGCCAAATTGGTAGAGATTTAAGAATATTTCTCTCTTGCTTTCGGTCGTATGATTATAGTGTTGCGTCCGGTGTATAGCTAAACTATTATCTCAAATGTGAGAACCAGAATTTTATTGAGGATGGTTTAGAGCAAAAAGTAAAGATTAAAAAGAGAGATGTAAAACAAGTGTCAAATTAATTTTCAAATTAATCGATTTATTATCACATTTTATAAATCAATTTATTAATTATGGTAGGTTCAGTGCTACATAAACATGATATACATGCACACACATACACTGTGCTTTAATTGACTCACATTAAACACGATGATGATTGGTCATGAATTTTTTTTTATATACCTATTCTCTTTATGAACCAAACAACAGAATTAATCAGAAAACTTTTTTTTTTTTCTTTTTCTTTTTTTAGGCACTGAACTTGGTCATAATTAATAATTTAGATTATTTTTATAATTATACGTATTGATAATTAAATTCAAAAACTTAGAAATAAAAATATAATTTTTACCTTTCTTGGGTGGATAATATCTATTAATTTAAAAATTTTTTAATTAATCGATTAATTTAATTTTATTCAGCCCTATTAAAGTGGTATGTCACTTACAGTTTAAAATTAATCTTTTATCATTGACATACACTTATGAGACTCGTGTAATCAGTGTTATCACATTGAAGTTGAGGAAAATTATTCGTATCTTGACTGTTTTAATTTCTTTGATCTTTCAGTTTCATGGAGTGCTTCATCATGGAACCACTGAGTGACATCGTTACTTTTCAGTTCCCAGTGTCTGATTTCCCTTCATTTCCTAACATTGAAAAAAATCATCCAAATAATATACTTTTTTTTTTCTTTTTTTTTTTTTTTCTATAATTTAGCAACATAAGCATAAAATAATTTTTCGTCAATTATGCAGCTCTAAATATGTGAATTCTTGTCCCATGAAAATATAATCCCCGATTCAATCCTTTTTTGGTGCTTTTTCAATTACAAAAAAAAAGCATCAAGTATACTTCAACTATTGCAAATAATATATTCTTAATAAGGAAAACATAATAATATCATAAAGTGATGGTTGAAGTATAAACAACATTAATATTTTCAAAGTAGACTAATTGGTTATTTTTGCAGGAAATGCATCAGAATTCTTGCCAGGCCCAATTTACGATCTCAATCAAACAGGGCAAGTGGTTGCAGGTATATAACATTTTTATTTATCTATATTATTAATATTCTGGATGTTGGTTTATAGTTTTTTATAAAATAATGAAATTAAAGATAATACTAATATTGTGTACAATAAATTATGTATATTGTAAATATTTAAGTACTGTTAAATATTAAAGTAGTGTTAATTACCTTGATGCTGGCTATTTTAACATGATGTAGAATTAAACTGTGACAATAAAAAAAGTAGAGTCCTTTCGATTAAGTTGTGTTGAAAGTTGATTCCTTTTTTGAATGAACATTTCGCTGATAAGATCTGATTTTGTTTAATAATAATGAATTAATTATGTATTTTAAAAACGAATATTTTTTAAAATCTTTTTTTTTTTCATCAGGGCCTGCGGCAAAATACCTCACCCTTCCTGGAATTCTGGGTGCTGCCCTACCAAAAATCTCATCAGACCAACAGGATACTGTGAACCGGGCTAAAAAGTATGCTATGGAACAAAGTATCAAAATGGTTCTGATGAAGCAAACACTGGCTCATCAACAGCAGGTATGTCAAAAACTTGTATTTTTTTGTTTTTTTAATTTTTCTATTTTTGTGCTCTTCTGTAATTTTCTTAAATAATTTAATATTAAGTATGTGATGTAATTTTTTTATATTATTTATTAATAAATTAGTAAAGTAAGCCATCATTGAGCTTATTATTATATTGTTACAATAACACTAACTTTAGCAACTTGATTAATATTTAGAGAAGAGCACAAAAACATATCAACTTATTTTTTACTATACTCAAAATCTTTAAAGAATATTCATTAAATTATTACATTTTCTACAACTCAGTTATTAAAAGTATAATTAAGCTGTTCTTAAATATGTAATAAATATTTATTATATTTTAAATTTATAAACAATCATTTTTTTTTTATGAAATATTTTGTTTTCTGATTCATTTAAACTTAAAATGTCTCTATTAGTAAATAAAGGATTGAGTAACAAATAAGTTGATATAATGTTTGTTGTATTTTAATATTAATTTCATCTCATTTTTAAGGTAATCCTTTTTCTAAATCTAGATTTTTTTAAATTTATTTTTTACATAATAAAATATTTCTTTTTCTTTATTTAGATATATTTTTAATAAAAATTAGGATTACCTTAAGTACTGCTAATTATATGTTATCAGCTCTTTACCAGAACCTTTAATAATTGTTTATATAGTCCAACACCATGAGTTAACATTTCTCAGTGTTGAGTAAATATTAAATTCGTGATCCAATTAAAAAAAAAATAATATGTAGAAATATTTCATCATTTCTGCTAATAATGTGTTGTTTAAATATTTCATTTCTAACATACAAACATTTAAAAGAATTGGTTCAAACTTGTAAAAAATTTAAAATCTGACACAATAATTTTTTCTCCCTGCAGAAGAATAAGTTGGTCCTGCGGCAACAAGTTTTATTGCTAATGTGCAGGTTAGTGTCAATCAAGTCGTGAAATTTCCAAAATTTAAAGTAAGATAAAACAATTGGTATACTTGTCATATTCCTTGAGCATTATACCATAAATTTATTAATATTTTGAAACAGTTGAAATTTATTGCAACTTTATATAGTTGGCGGAAGCAGAGCTGAACCACTGTAATAGTAGAGGATACAAAATGCTTGGTTGTAAAAATTTCAGGAATAATTATCAATCTTCCAAGCTCAACACATTACTTTTTTTATTATTAAAATATTATCACTAATAATTACTGAACCTTTAACATTTTCTAATGTTGAGCAAGGAAGCCCTGATGGTAAAAGAGCTTATCACAATAATTAAAAATAATAGTATGTAAAAAAAGTAAACAAAAATTACTATAAGGAAAAATAGAAAGGGGTGGGATATCAATAGAAGGCCAATGGTCCTTTGTGTTGCAGCAAATGGCTAGTCAGCGGAATCAGGTGCAGAGACAACAGGCTCTGGCCCTCATGTGCAGGTTTGTTTGCTCTTAGCCATAAAAAAATGCTCCATGTGTCTAGCTCCCAAGAGACAAGCATCCTTCTACGTGGTCCAACTCAACTCCATTGTCATCCTCAATATATCCATTAAATAACGTGCTCTTATATAATAAAGGATCATAATGAATATTGAATAAACTGTTTTTGTTGGTTTCAAAATAATATAAAGTACAATTTTTGACTGTATTTTATTTTTAATCCAAGTATAATAATTTTTCTTTTTTTTTCAATTTAATTATTAATGCAATAATAAAAATTTTTTTGGAACCAACAAATAATTGATAAGTCTAAGTCTAGAATAGTAGTACTAACCTTGCGATGCATAAGAAGTATTTTTATGTGCTGAAAGTTTCCCTAGGGAAATTGCATTGTATAATCTTAAAACTTATTGCATTATATTATTTCAATTTCTGTATTTTGTTAAAAAATTAATTTCTCTAATTGTATCTTTGTTTTATAATATAATTTCCTTAGACAAACTTTGAGATACTGCAACACTAAATATAATGCGGTTTCTTCAAGTTCTTAATCTTGGATTTGGCAAAACTCATATGCCTTGTACTTTTAGTTTCTATATATCTGTTTGTATGGGAACTGTAGTAATTCTACTTTTATTGGAAACTCTAAAGATAATCACTAATTTGCATGCTCCAAAAACTGTTAAACAAAACTGTAAAGTTTCATCTTAATCACATATCTTTATTCTGTTACAAATATTTATGGATTTGCTATGCCTTTGTTTTGATTCTATATTACTGCTTACTAATTAACTTGTTAAAAAATCACTGAATCAAAACAAAACACTGTATAAACTGCTTGAAAACACGCGAGCGACATTATACGACCGTAGATCCAATACATATTTCCTACAATCCTTCTCGAATTCCTCAACTTGACCATGTTAACGTGCTAAACTTACTCCGAAAACAGGGTCTACGTAGGCAGCATCAGCTTCGAACTAAAGGAGGATACGATCAGACAGGCATTCCTGCCGTTTGGCCCGATCAAGTCAATCAACATGTCTTGGGACCCCGTGACGCAGAAGCACAAGGGCTTTGCGTTTGTAGAATACGAAATACCGGAGGCGGCACAGCTCGCCCTCGAGCAGATGAATGGCGTGATGATCGGTGGCCGGAATATCAAGGTAGCCGGACGTAACTACATAACGAATTTCCTGTCCCTGCGCAATCCTAACAACTCCCTGGAGGTCCGATGTAATTTTGATTGGTTTTCCTTTTGCATTATTCTATCCTCTCTCTTTTCCTCATTCCTTCCTCTCCGATGTGACACATTCTACTTTTCTGATCAGTTTAAATAAAAATTACGAGAATAATTATTTTTTCAATTTGAAATGTCGAATTTGTCAAATGAAAAAGAATCCTTCCAATATTTATATCCTTAATAAATTCATATATTTTAATAACTAGAACGGTTCTCAGTTACTACATAACAAATTTTAAGGATTCTTAAAACAATTTCATCAATTTCTTTTATTACTTCATCATTAGTGTCTAATTCATCAAATGAAAAAATATATCTTTTTCTTTTCATTGTTGAAATCATACATTATTCACATACAAAAGACAATCAAATAAACAATATTACAACCGTGTACTTGCTACTGTAGGTGGTGGGCCGTCCCTCTAACATGCCTCAGGCACAGTCAGTAATTGACGAGATCACGGAGGAGAGCAAGCATTATAACCGCATCTACATAGCATCCATCCATCAAGACCTTACCGAAGACGACATCAAATCCGTGTTCGAAGCGTTTGGACCTATAACCTACTGCAAGCTCGCTCAGGGCAGCTCACCCCATCGTCACAAAGGCTACGGCTTCATAGAATATGAGTCTATGCAGTCAGCCCTTGAGGCCATCGCCTCGATGAATCTGTTCGACTTGGGCGGTCAGTACTTGCGCGTCGGTCGCGCCATCACGCCGCCTAATGCCCTTATGGGCCCACCCAGCGGTACCAGCATGATGCCCACAGCGGCGGCGGTTGCAGCCGCCGCGGCCACCGCCAAGATCCAAGCTATGGACGCCGTAGCGAGTAATGCCGTTGCCTTAGGCCTGAGCAAACTTGGTGCCACAGCACAGCCGATATTGAACACGGCAATGCCGGGAATTGTGCGACCGACGCTGGCACCTCCGACGATACTTTCCGCTCCAACCATATCGACCGTCGCGCCGATTATCCCACCACCGGGTATAGCCATACCGCAGACTCTGAACCGACCACCAGCGATTATACAGCCCATTCCCGGACAACCTGTCGTCATTCCACCACCAACAGTTGTCACGCCGACAGTTGTTGGAGCGCCAGTAGTAAGTATTTTTAAATCAAATTGAATCAAATTTACACAGATTGGTACTAAAACACAATTGTTACTTTTTCAGCAAATGACAGTAGCCAACTCAGCGGGAGCGGCGGTGGCAGCGGGCCCCGAGGCTTTGCGACGAGCACAGGAGCAGGCCGCCCATCAGAAGCAGCAGGAAGAGCTGCAGAAGAAGTTGCTCGAAGAGGCGGAGCCGCAAACGCTTCAGCAGCAGGAAAACATGTCGATAAAGGGACAGAGCGCTCGTCACCTCGTCATGCAGAAGCTCATGCGCAAGGTCGAGTCACGCGTCGTCATCCTGCGCAATATGGTCGCACCAGAGGACGTTGATCAGACCCTTCAAGAGGAAATTCAGGACGAATGCTCGAAATTTGGCGTTGTTGAACGAGTTATCATCTACAACGAAAGGCAATCAGAAGATGATGATGACCCTGAAATTATCGTTAAGATCTTTGTCGAATTCTCACAGATGTCTGGTACGTTACTTTTCTATGTTGATTTTAGAATTTTATAATGTTAGACAGAAAAAAAATATTTAGGTCTATAATTGTTTTATTATTTTTATTTACAGAGGCTGAAAGGGCGAGAGATTCGCTGAATGGCCGTTACTTCGGAGGTCGACTAGTAAAGGGTGAACTCTACGACCAAGATCTATACAACAGCAATGATTACTCAGGTTGATTTCCGCCATTTTGGCACACGACAAGTAAAGCAGGCGGCATTTTTCTCCTATGGAAGAAAACAAATCTCAAGGAACCGTATTTTATGGAAATTCGACTCAGTCGGGTTGATATATTCTGATTATTTTGAATTTTGAAAAATTCACAAATAAAGTATATGCAAAAATACACTGACACAAATGCACCTTGGTATAAATCGATAGTACGATTATCGAAACACACTAGTAACTCTTATACACAAGGAAAATCGTTTTTTTTAATCATGCCAGGACGTGAATTCCGTAATTAAGTTCCCTGTACATTAAAGTGGTGAAGCAAGTCATTTTTTAATAACACTGAACAAGTGTTTATCTTTATTTATACTTTAAGATATTTGCAAGATGCACACACATATACACATATACATAGGCACCTTACTATTTGTGTATACTTTGGTTGAGAAATTTTTTTTTTTTTTTCTTATTATTTTTGTGAAGTGCAAGAAAAGCATAGTCTGACTAAAAATGTTGTGTTGATGACAGTAAAAATAATTAGGTATGATTGTAAAAAGAGAAAATTATGTCATTTGTGACAAATATTAATTATTTTCGTTGGAAGAAAAAATGTAATTGTATTCAAATCTATGTCTACACATGTATAGTAATATTTAATTATTAATAAATCGTTTTTCAATGAATATTAATCTTGTGTTTAAAATAACCCAGATTTACTGTTCCAAAACCTTTAAAAAATATTTTCTAGAAAGTATTATGCTATAGAAAAAAAAAATATAAGTAAGATTATACTTTCTCAGATAAATAAGAGATGAATTCATTAACCCATTTTATATTGATGCAATATTGCAATATTGATGTGTAAGAAAGTTAAATGTATCTAATTCCAACGTGCAGATAGGTACAATTCAATGCGCATGGGTGGTCTGTGCTTAGTCGCTTGGTGCCACCGTGGCTACAAGTACGTTACAACTGTTACAAGAGCTGAAGCGCAACCTGCAATCATCGAATCCGCCGTACGCAGACGCTGTTGATTTCGAACAGTCGGAACTCTAACCTCGTACTTAAGTAGGTTTATTTTTGTTCTTTTCTGCAGGTAATCCCTCGATTTTCTTTATTTGAAACGATTAATAAATTTGAAATCGTAAATAATAGCGCAATAAATAAGTACTTCATTTACGAAAATGATTGATTTTGCAGATAAATTATCGTAGCGGTGAATCGTAGATTTCTTGAGGTTTCCCGTATTGATGTGACAACGAAGCAGGTAGGTACCTAGAGCTACTTCTATTTTGTGTATGACGGAGTGGGCGGCGCATGTGCGCGCAGCATTGAGTTTATGCATTTTTCATTAGTAACAAGCTGTCGCTGTTTTTGCCAATAATTAAGTTTATGAAACTTTTAAAATTCTTTTTTTACCAAGGTCAGAACTTTAAATTATGTTTCAGATATGAGTAAATCAAAATCAAACGATAAACAAGTTAAATCTAAGATAAAAAAGGAAAAAAAAGAGGACTCCAGATCTGATTCCATGGATGTTGAAGGTTTCTTTGCCAAGACAATTTTGCCTATTCTTCTTGCTGGGATCTTTGGCTATCTCTTTTATAAGGGTTACAATGAAACTCGTGTCAACACCACTTTTAGTAATGAGAAACTGGTCAGTCTGAGTCGTCTGGATAAGAATGACTACTACTGGGGTTCTTATAGACCTGGTGTTTATTTTGGCATGAAAACAAGGGAACCATATTCACTGGTGACAGGAATGATGTGGTATTTTCCTACAATGCTCCAAGGAGACGGTAGAGGACTGAGACACTGGTGTACACAAGATGATAGACTAGAAAGGTACAGCTGGATGAAGCATGATGGAAAACACTTTGGTATTCAAGAAATTGTTGATAATGATGTTCTAATCAAAACTTCATTTGTAAAAAATACTTATGGTCTTAATGGGGGTGACTGGACGGCTAGGATCAATATTTCTACCATAAATCCAACAATGAGAAATAAGAAAATATCATTATTGTACTTTGCAGCTGTTGAAGATAAGACTGATGGTAAACTTAACCCCATAATGGATAAAGCAAAAGATGCATTAATTGGAATTGAAGGTGAAACTAAAGCAGTAGGATATTTCAATCTGAACTTTGATTTATTAAGAGGAAAAGCAACGGATTATTCTTATTTGATAACGAAAACTCCAAATTTAAGTTTCTTAACACAAACTGTTTTCCAGAGTTTAGAACTTGTGTCTTATAAGGGCAAGAAAAAGATTATTTTGCCTGGTGACCTTTTGAATATTCAGAATCAAATGGTGGAACCCAATTTAATGGTGACCCAAATAACAGCCGAATTGCCTTTAGAACTAGAAGTAAGATTTGAGCGCAACAGTATATTAAGTCATCATGAAAAACTAACTGGAGCAGCTTATGACAGTGCTTTAAAAAGTTATGAAGAACTTTTTGATGATAAATTTGAAAAAACTTTTAAACTCAAAGAGAAAAAGTATGACACAGAAGAAATCAACTTTGCTAAAGCAGCTTTTTCAAACATGATTGGATCAATAGGATACTTTTATGGATCAGCACAAGTTCAAAGCGAACATACAGGACAGCCTGTACCATATTGGAAAGCTCCTCTGTATACTGCTGTACCAAGTAGAAGTTTCTTCCCAAGAGGTTTTTTGTGGGATGAAGGTTTTCATGGTCTCCTTCTTGCATCATGGGATATAGATATAGAAATGGAAATCATTAGCCACTGGTTTGATCTGATGAATAGTGAAGGCTGGATACCCAGGGAAATGATTCTTGGTGATGAAGCACTAGCCAAAGTTCCAGATGAATTTGTTACTCAAGTCAACACCAATGCAAACCCACCTACATTCTTTATAACTTTCCAGTATATACTGCAACACAAACGTGGTGAACTTTTGTCAAAGCACTTACATTTATTAGATAGATTATACCCTAGGTTACAAGCATGGTACGATTGGTTTAATACAACACAACTAGGAGAGATTCCTGGCACATATAGATGGAGAGGTAGAGATGAACATACTACCAGAGAACTTAATCCAAAAACTTTAACATCTGGACTGGATGATTATCCCAGAGCATCTCATCCAAATAAAGATGAGAGACATATTGATTTACGTTGTTGGATGGCTTTAGCTTCTAAAGTGATGGCTGATATAGCTGATATTTTACACAGGCCGTCTAGTAAATATAAGAATACATATTTGTACTTAGCAGAAAATGACTTATTAAACAAATTGCATTGGTCACCTAAAAGTAATAGCTATGCTGATTATGGTCTTCATTCGGACAGAGTAAAGTTACAAAGACCTCCTCCAGTTCCAAGACAAGAACCTCAAGATATGATGAGAATAGTCCAAGATAAACCAGCAAACAAATTTGTTGATTCTTCATTTGGCTATGTTTCTCTCTTTCCATTCATTTTACATATAATAGATCCTAACTCTTATCAACTTAAAAAAGTGTTAGATGATCTTGAGAAGCCTGATCTTTTGTGGAGTGAGTATGGCTTAAGATCTTTAGCTAGAAAATCACCATTATACATGAAACACAATACAGAGCATGATCCACCTTATTGGAGAGGAGCCATATGGGTGAATTTGAATTATTTGACTGCAGCTGCATTGCATCATTATGCAAAAGTTGATGGTCCATATCAAGAACAAGCTGCAGCTACATATACAAAATTAAGAGAACAACTAATTAAAAATGTGATCAATCAATACAGAAAATCTGGTTATATTTGGGAGAATTATGGGGACAGCTTAGGTGAGGGTAAAGGCAGTCATCCATTTACTGGTTGGTCTGCCTTAACAGTCTTGTTGATGGCTGAAATGTATTAAAAGCCATTTTGTTCCTCGATTATATAAAGAATTTTTAGGACTCTATTAGTCTTTAAAATATATTATATCTATTTTCGCGAATTCGATAAGAAAAAAATACTTGAGTCTGTGCTCTTCCAAATTAGAATTCTTAAGAAATAACTAAAAATTATCTCACAAGAAATTCATTAGGATTGTATTTACGATAGTAATTAGATATAAAAAATAATATTTTACTTAAATTTATAGAAATCTATCTTTCCATTTAGTGTAATATCATATGTGATAACTCTAATGCTCAAGCTAAGAATTTTTTTTAATGTGTATATATTACTATTAGAATTAAAAAAAAAAAAAACTTGAGTTATTGTAAAAGAAAATTACAATTTCGATTGTGCAATCATATTTTTTTAATCTACTGTGATTGAATTTTAAGCAAACAAATTAAGTACATACATCTAATATACAAATTGGATATTAAACTGTTAATCTACATTTATATAAAAATGCATTTCTAGTGTTACTGTAAATAAAAATCATAAACTCTCTTCAAAACACCCTTGTCAAGTCAAACAGCAGAGCTGAATATATAAATAATAGATAATGCGTAAAATTGTGAAGTTGCTATCATAAAAAAAATCAGAAAACAATATCAAGAGAAAATAACAAATAAAATTAAAGGAAGAGAACTTTATGAATATTCTTGTACAAATGATGAATTTCATACAAGAGATTATATTGCAATCTCATCTACCTCAACAAAACATGCAACATGGTTACAAATCTAATTCTTCGGGAATGTTAAATCTGAATTTAGTATTAAAAGAAGTTACTATCTACCTCTGACTAATAGTCCATATCATGGTATCAAATAAATGAAATCTCTTTGATTTTATAAATTTTTCAAAGCTAAAGTTTTATAAAGTGACATTTTCATAAATTTACAAAATTTGGTCAAGAAAGGGATTTGAACATTTTTTAACTGAATTTGCAGAAATTCCATGCTGCATGATAGGTTGAAGCACTGTTTCCTATGGAAAAGAAAGTTCTTCTATCTCATTAAATCGATTTGCAAATCGAACATAGATTCTTCAGTGATAATAATGTATACACTTTTGCATGTAAAGAATCAACCTTTGATAAATCAAATAGCTCTGTTTGGTAGGTATATTAAAAAGAGAACTAAAAAAGTTGCTTATATGATTACTGTTGTAGATAGCGCAACCTCTGATAGATTATGCACCAAGTTAATGATTCATATAAGTATAACTAGAAAATGAAGTTAGAATACATCTGTTTCTTATTAATATCATTTTTTGATTTATTTTTGTATATGGGATAAATAAACAGGTATTGAATATGAACTTTATCATGTTGATGGTACAAAACAAGCAACCAAGTAATATATAATTCTTTGTAATGGTTGCTAGCTTAAGATGATCAAAGGTTTTGTGACTGAAAAAGTAAACATAAAACCTATTATTTCAAACACATTGCACATGTATATTATTGAGTAAAAAATAAATAATTTATAATAAACTTTAAGTGTTAATTAATCATAATCCTGTAGTATAAAATTATAACTGTGAAATTTATTGATAATTAAATTATAAATTTTATATCTACATTGAAGATAACAGACCAAAGTCTATATTTACAATATTTTAATTTCAGATGCTAATGAATAACTACTTCTTTTTCCATTTTGGTTTGTAATGACGCCCAAAATCTTTATATTCTTCATAAACTGGAAAATTCATTGATGCATGCTCATTCAGTGGTTTTGCATTTGGAGTCACAATGTCAATCTCTTTAGTCTTAGCATGTTCAGCTTCAAGTTGAGCTGCATTTTCTCTTTTAGTTAGTATCATCTGATAGTTTTCATTGACCTTTTAAAGAAATTAGGTAATGATAGATTGAAAGACAGTAACAGACATTCAACAGTAATTATAATGTATAACAATGAAAATTACATTACCTCAACAACAGTTGGTGGTTCTTTTCTACGACCTCTCAGCCAAGCTTCCCACTCTGCTGGTAATTCTTGTTCAAAATCATCCTTCTCTTTTGGTACAAAATAACGATTAGGCTTTTTGTGAATTGATACTTTTGTCTCTGTAATCTCATAATACTTTGTACCCATGTAATCTTCTCCAACACATGTACGTTTTGATATATGTGGTGTCACTGATTTTAAGAAGTCTCTGAAAATGATGCGAAATAAGCCTCGCTCTTTTCTTGCCATTTTATCACAGGGAATAGCTTTGCGTCATCTAAAAATAAAAGAATTATTACTAAAGAAATGTATTCAAATTAATGGTATGAATCTTAGTGATTATCATATGGTGCATAAAAGTTATTTAAGCATCTCATTGTCTACAAGATAACATTGTCTCCGATAGCCTATATCTTCTGCTCTGATTAAATTTGACACTTTGCACACTAGGTAAAAATGATTGAATTACTAGATACCAGCCCTAAGTGGATTATACCTGAGGCTTCGAAGGTAAAAACAGTTCTACTAATTCAATTAAAAGACATTGTGAGTAAGCTTCTAACCACTTGAGAGAAAGACTTGGTTTAGAATTGAAATTGTTTTATCTCATAATGAAGTAATATAAAAAGATTTGCTGTTGGTATTAGCATTATTTTTATTGTTTTACTATATTATTCACTCAATATACACGTCATAAAGTCAGTGCCAATGATGAAATCAACGAACCAGCTAAACGTTATGTGATAAACATAACCATATTACAAGGAAAACTACTATGTGTCATAATGTTCATAAAATATGCATTTTTAACAAAGTACAAAGATATTTCTGCGTGAATCATGATAAAACCAGTGTTTAAAAATAGACGACAACGCAAGATAATACAATAAATCGCTCAATTTTGACATTCGCAAGTTCACGGCATTAGTAGTATTTTTTATGCCGAAAGCAGCAAATCTTTTAAGAACTTACAAATAATAGTCCTCGCGCAGTTGCTTATCCCTCTTTTCTCTCGATCATGCAATATTGGTCAATCAAAATTGTTCTTTATACGTATAAACACAACATTGCGTAAATATTTTTATGTATATACTTATTTTTTTAACTACTGCACCCGCGTGTAGCAGACGGATACAGTTGGCGAACAATCGACGTGTGCGACTGTGCGAGAGATGCGATTATGAATAATATATCGAACGAGACACTTTACCGCGCGATTCAAATGTCAAATTGATCCCCGCGATTCTCAATAGAATCAAAATATCACATTACATATCTTATGTTTGAAGTGATTAAACTTGCAAGTGATAACTTTTAAAGTTATTTTAAATGATGAAACTGTACATTATTCTCCTGATATATCAGTCACATTTAATCCACCCCAACGAAGACCAGGGTACTCATTTAATTTGCAAGCCATCAAGTCGCTCCTCCAACCGAGCAAAATTCGCTTTCAATAAAGCGCGAAATATCATTACGTTGCCATGCGACTATCTACCACTCTCAAATAAAATTTCCAGGTGAACGAATGAGAGGGCGAATTTCATCTCGTCCAACTATCCCTTAATAAAAACGTGATAAAATCTAGTGGATATCTCCTTGATATTACAAAACCAAGCCGACACATTAAACATTCAATTTCTTATTGTTAAAAAAAAACTCCGCACGAATCGCGTACGAATACACCTCTCCCAGATAGATTTTCATCCCTTTCTCTCACCCTCTCGCATCGATTAAACGCGCGTTACATACACTCTACCGACGAAAAAAAAGCCAATAACTCCCTTCGGCGAAAAAGCTCTCGAGACGCGCGAGTAGCACTCGAGTCCCGCGGGATCAGCACCTTCGCACACCTGCTCCTTTGTGCGCGAGCTTTATAAGTGTAGGAGACGCGTAGGTACTATATACGAGGGCTTAACGATCGGCGCTTTTTTCTCTCCCTGATGTTCTCCCTTGAGGGAAGAGGAGGCGCCGTGTATGGGTAATTGATTGGATTTGGGGTCGAGTTGGCGGGCGACTGGGCGATTGTTCGGTTTCGCTGTATTGCCTCGGAGTGAATTAATTATATAGGTAAAAGGTCGAATTTATTTTTCAATTTTTACGCCCTCTGCTTGGATATTTATGATTCGTATTTAATTTAAAAGAATTAAAAATGTATGTTTGTATATATAGGTATTATATGAAAAAAGAAACTAATCGCGCAGTGCATGAGAATGTATTTTACGCTATTGTTGAAATTTTGGCGGCGCACACGTTGCGACATATAAGTAAGTATACTCCCGCGAAGATAAAGTTTGCGCGCAGGAATGCGGGCCTCTCGCAAACATTTCGTATAACATCACGGAGTTATCTCGCGCTCCGAAATTTTTCGGAGTCAGGATAATTAAGTTATATATGTAAGGGGAAAATAATTTTAATGAGTTTTATCGCCGTAGGAGTGATAAAATTTACGTGGTAAATGACTTTTCCATTTGAAGCGTGAATTGGTGCTCATCCCGAGCGGGAAATGTAGTGTGTGTGGCCCAATTAAGGCCAACATTTTACCTTTTTGAATTACTAAAATGAGGACACCATTATTACTCACAGGTCACAGCATTTGATTATTCCAGCCTGCGCAATTAGCTCAATCTTATAAGTACATTATTGAATTTCCTATATAGTAGACCGAATAAAAACATAGAACGTTATTCGTTATTTTAATTAACTTTACGCAATAAATATATCCATCAGCGTGTCTCGGAGTTGGAAAAATAAGAGTTTATAGGTTTATTTATTATTAAAGGACACGTGAAAAAACGTCGTAACATTTAAAACCCCCTGAGGCATTGGCTATAATAAAAAGAAAGCCATTACATATTTCGGTTCACGACATGCGACGCTGCGGCTCGATCTACTCTCGGCGGGAGGCATATCCGCGCGCTAGCCAGTGTCGCCCCCATCCGTGGAGCCCGGAAGCACACCGCGTGCTGCTGCACTGCTGTTCCCTGTTCCTCTCTCCGCACTCTCCTCTCCCTCGCACGCACTCGAAAGAGACGAGCAGAGCGCTGACCACGAGAGAGGGAGAGAGACCGAGAGTCGGCGTCAAATCGGAGTCGCCTCGAGAATAGAATCTGCGTGCGTCGCGCGCGGGCTGAGAGCGAGCGCAAGAGAGAGAAAGAGCGCAAGAGAGCTACCTAAGCCTCAGTGGAAAATGGCCGCCGAGCGCCGCGCGACGTCGTCCCGCTGCTGCTGTCGTCGTCGGCTGCATCCCGTCGTCGTCGTTCGCGGCAGCTAGTGATCCTTCGGTTCCGGCGTGCGTGTCGTTCGCGCGAGTACGATAAGTTCGCGATCACGAGGTCAGAGAAGAAGTCAGCTGAATAAGGAGCGCTGGAAGTTGGCGCATCGAGAGCGAGGATATAGGCGGTGCGTTGGCGCCCGCGCCTAACCTCAAAAGTGTGCTGTACAGAGTGTGCTCCTCTCATATAGAGCTCTGTGTGTGTGTGTGTGCGCGAGCGCGCGGGGGCAGCTCCAAGTGGCCAGGGTGTATCCCAGTGCGAGCAGCGGAGGGAAGTTCAACGGCGAAAGCCACGAGAGAAGGAGAGAGTGCACAGGTGAGTAAGCGACCGAGCGAGATGTATTATAAAGCTCGAGCTACTGCTCTGCGCCTGCGGCTGCTGCTGCTGCTGTTTTCGCCAGCCCCTTTCACCCGCCCGCGAGAGATGACCATATCCATCCGAGCGAGGCAGCGACCGTCCGTCCCGATTAGCCTGACTTGCCTCCGCGATGCTCTTGTAGCTCCTTTTTCTTTCTTTTTTAAGAGGCATAAGTCAGTTTAAAGAGCAAGAGGTATACACTCTGGGAGGGTCTCTTTAAAAAAAGGGAGATTAGGTTATCGCGAAGGCGGAGCTGCGGAACGCCAGCGTCTCTCCCTCTCTCTCTCTCTTTCTCTGCATTTTCGTGTACGCGTATACTTACTAGCGTACGTCGTCGCGTGATACGCATTAGAGCGAGGGAGAGAGAGAGAGAGTAGCTCTTGACGACGTCGACGAAGACGACGTTGACGGCTGCACCTGTCGATTTGTTGTGGCGCGCGGGACAGAGAGAGATGGAGAGAGAGGAGAGGTTTATGGGAAAAGGAGAGAGAGTGGCGTGCGCTACAACGGCGGATGCTGCTGCATTGCTGAGGAATGGATGTTGTGGCTCCAAATGGTAGATGATGATTGTGATGATGGGTGTTTAGGGTGGGTCCAATGGGAGATGGGAGGATAAAAGTGATGTTGGGATTGTTGCTTACTGCTCGCAAGAGTCGTTGTGTAACTGGGAAACAGATGTCAACTGTTGTTCGTAATTCAACTGTAATAGGCAGTTATATACCATTGATAACAGTTGCTGGGTTCTCTCTCGTTCTTATTCTTTTTTCAGCGGAATGCATATACTCTGCTCTTGTTAAGTGTACCAGGAAAACGTTCGTTTGTATTATTTTATAGTTGTTGAGTACATAATTCAGATTAGATATCAGAAAGTTGTGGTATCACCATAATATATCTTTATTCATGTGGAAGTAAATAATAGCAGAGATCTTTATTGTATTAAATATCTAGTTGGCATAAATGACCAAACGCAGTTTGAAACAGCATAATTTATTTAAAAAATTTCATTTCATTTTTCCAATTGAACGACTGATAAAAGTGTTTTGAAAGTAACTGAAATTCAAGTCAACGACAATGCTATATACAGTTATACATGCATATTAGTATGACTAATACATTCAAAACATACACTTAGTCAAGCACATGTCAATTCTTTATTCGCTAGATTAGGCTTGAATGATTTACAGAAATTTTTTTTTTTTTTTTTTAAATTGGCATTTGTACGCCTTATCTAATCAGTTCATAGTTAGATTATAGCTATTCTCTTATATTATCTGACTCATTAGAGTCATTACTATGTGATACTATATAATATACGATTAATGATAATTTGTATTTCTAAATTATATTTCATTATAAATGTTTCCATTTATTAAATTAAATTATACAAGAATATTTAATGAAAAAATTCTTACAATCAATGAGGACTTTGTATAAATCTGAAATATTACTCAATTCTCTTCAACCTTATAACCACTTGTACTACGTATACATTGCTGAAAAACATACATCTTCAGATTGAATAATGAAATATAGTTATTGTTGATATCTTCTTTTTACATTCAGCATCTCTCACCACACTGGTGTAAAGTAAATTTTGATAAAAATAATCGATCAACAGCCGACGAAAAATCAGTGAAAGTTGATTCGTAATATTCAAATTAATGCAAATGATTTGCTATCTCTGTAGGAAATAAGAGTACTTCTCGACCTGTTTGCCTAATCTCTGAGATTTTGTCACCTTTATCAAAGCCCCGGTGAATTTCGGCCATTACATAAACCACCTCAACAAACACCTCCCTGTCCCGCAGTTCCAACGACAGCCGTGTATTTTTTACATAAGAAATCTTTGACGCACAAAACGTCCTTCCCCCCGCCAAAAAAATACGACACCACAATCGCATGTTACACATACGCATCCTCAATCCCGTTTGATCAATGCCAATCTACATGTCGAGCGTCTACACATTCGCACGTGCGCAACTGCCTCGCCCATGTATATTAACATACAAGCCCGCTCCGACGATCCTAACGCATTCCCATATAATATTCCCCTCACCTCCCCTCCCCCAAAAAGGGGCATAATCCTCCGTAGGGTACAGCAACCCATCCCGGAATTTGCGTTCGGGTTTGCCGGCGATCTTCGCTTACGCAGCAGCACGAGATAGCCGCCGCTGCTCGTGCCTTAGCTCAGCCGCTCCGACTCCGATCGATGCCGCCTAGCGGTATAGCCTAAAGAAAACTAACGGAAAATCTGCGCGAGCCTCTCGCGAACTCATGGCGAGCTAGCGAGCCGCAGGAGAAACGCGTACTTGTATGTCGCGCGTGGAAAAAATGCCTGGTGTCGCAGCATAATAATATTTGAATATTCATATGCGCGTGTGGGCGGAAAGAGTTGTGTGTTTCCAATACATCGAACTATTATACGGATGCTCGCATGATGCGAGAGTTTGAAAGAAACTGAGTGGAGTATATTTTTAGAGCGACGCCGCGATAATATGCAATTACCATCGGCAATTAAGCGCTGCTCGAAACTGATAAATCATGCTTGGGAGCTGTGATTACGCCGCTGCCCGGAACACTGACGAAACGAATTTTCTATGTCGTTTATAAGTGAGCGAGAGAAGCTTTTGCAAATGATTTTATATGAAACGCGAAAATTAAAACTCCGGTTGTGAAAATGGCCTTCGTGTGATGGTTTCTATACGTGAAACCCTTTAGAAAACAGCGCGAGAACATAGGTGAATGCAATATACAACAAACAAACAAGGATCATACAAGGCATGACAAGAGCTGAAATTGGTTCAAGAGGGGATTCCATTGACCGCGCAATTCGTCATTAGGTCATTAAAAGAGTGAGAGAGATTCGACTGATGTCATGCTCCCGATTGCCCATTGTGCCTGTAGTATATAGGAGTAGGAGTATCGAGTCACACTTTATTCCGCTGATGCATAATTGACTCCATAGCGCGCTATATGCTCCGGTTGATTGGAAATTCAGAATCCACTCAGTTTTCCAACACAACGCTTATTTGATAATGAAACGAATGTAATAAATAAGATAACGAGGCGGGGGCGGATCGAAGAATATTATAAAATTATCGAATAATGACGCACTCAAGACAACATTATATCCCACTCTAACCGTTTAATAAAAGGAAATACTTAGCACGGCGATGTATCTATCTACACCTTTTTACACAACCGATATTGTGCCACATCCCATGGCGCCCATCAATCCTCTTTATCAATCAGCGCCTCGTGTATATATACACCGCGCGAAACAACAGCTTGTGTAGTTTCCCCACCCCAACGTGTCCGTGCGCATTTTGCGTAACACCGCGGCGCGACCTTGACGTTGAACTTTTCTCTCTCTCTCTCCCGCTGCAATCGTGTGAGGGGCGATTTTACCTGCGCGCGTTACGCCATACCTTATGCGCGCGCTGTAGGTTTCTTCTTCTTCTTCTTATTTACGAGAGCTGTTATCAGCGATTGCGCAACGATTGTTCCTTGTATTATATACTATAATGTATAAATGTTGTATAGGAAATGGCGAAACGTGTGTTGTGCGAAATTCCGACGATCCCGCGAGATCCTAGCCGCACAATAATGTGCAAATAAGCGGCGTTTCGTAATAGGCCGTAATCTCTTTTTATTTGCGTTACATCAATCGCCCTCGACTCACGTGTGTTATCGCTTTATAGATTGATTAAAGCCTCGTTTATGAGCCGGGAAGTGCGCGTTTCACGCAGTGTTTTTTTTATTTTTTCGCTGAAAACTGAGGCTCGACGTGTATGTATGTGTGTGTTTCGTAGCGCTTTATTTATTTTTATTGTCTTCATTAACGTGCCGTTGAATAATTCACGAGTGGCGCGCGCTCTTTTTCCCATTTTATAAATATCTCTCTCTCATTTCAATATAGGCTCTATTATAGGAGGAAAAAGAAAAATTGTTGTTGTTTGATTTATCCTGCAAACGTTACGAAAGTATATAGGTAAAGTCGTGATATATTTATATATATTTGTTAACTTTTTTTTGTTCTTCTGTAATAAACGTAGTATATTCCACGAATTTTCTCGCGTTCTGAATTTTTAAAATTCTTCGGCACAGAAGAACCGCCTTTTTCCTGCTTACTAAAGGAAAAAAAAAGCGCAGCTATAATCTATTCACACCGTCGATCTCACTTTCCTCTCCTATACTTACACGCGGCCATTGAAATCCTAAATCCTTTCGTTCCCGCTCACGCGCTATCGAGAAAAATCGCGGAAGCGCGCCATCTCACCTGCGAGCGTCGTGCATAAATTTTCGCCGCCGCGGATATTTTTAGCCGTGAGCTCTTCATCGCGGAGGAAGAAGGAGGAGATAAGGCGAGAAAGAAGTTTTTTCGTTAATTGGGTCGTCGTTGGTGGCGGTGGCTGCGAGGAGCCTCGGTGAATGGAAATTACTTCGTCTAATAATGAAGCATGTTATCTGTGATAACCGAAAATAGATACGCTGATAAAAGGCAAATATATATAATGAAAAGTAACTATGGTGATATAGAAATCGTAGAAGTGAAATGTGTGAATTACTAATTTATTGTAATAAAAATATAAGCATAATTCACCGAATGTCGAAAGCACAGGAATATTACGTACGCGCTCGATGAGATGATTTTCGTCACGGAAGGATTACTCATCAATGAGGAATTTATATTTCTCTCGCCGCGAGTGAAACATCGTGAGTGACATTGACGAAATATCTTAACGCGGCCGTTAAGTAACACCAGCAAATTTTTTAATGTAAAATATATATAAAAAAGTTTATCCTTTTTTTCCTAACGGTTGAGGAATTACTATACCAACGTGTTCGTTTATATCACGCTAATAAAATGTATTACCCGATTATGACTTCTATTATCGGGGATTATTTTTCATAATGCCAGGTATAATTCACAGCTGATATATATATAAGGTCACGTCAATGTCGCCAGCCGCGACCCCACTTATATACATTTCGCTAAGCAATATATAACATTTTAATTACGCCCTTTGGGACTATATACCAACCCTCGACGCACGTCACCCGCAACTCCTTTTAACAACCGTAAATTACGCTGTAGGTAATATATTTTCGCGCGCGAGCCTAGTAATCTCATTAATCTCGACCTTCGCGGCCTAAACAACCAATTCACCGAGAGTTAACCCAAAGCATCAGCGAAAGTCAGTACGTATCTACAACGGCTGTTACCACCGCCCACGCGAGTCGAGTAAGACAATAGTTTGTCAATGTGTATATATGCGACAGCCTCGCGTGTGCGATCGGGCCATTCGATACCTATACCTCTGGAAAATGTAACGGCGCCGCGGTGGCGGCGACGACGCGGTTCTTGTGATGCATTGTGTATAAATGCGAGCGCGTCGCCTGTATGTGTCATGTAGTTCATGACGCGGTGCGGAATCGATGCCCTTTTTTTTCCTTTTTAAACAAATATATTTTATACTTTGCGCGGGTGCTTGTATAGCGCGAATATATAGGAAAATGAATGAAGGGAATTGTATAAAATCCTTTCCCTTATCAATAAACCGTCATGTCGCTGCTCCCCTACAGCAGCATCGATTACATCGCGGTCGCATGTGTACATACATACACACAGTCAAAACACTCGGCGGCGACGGACCGTCTCGTCGCAAAAACGCCGCAACCCAATCGATATACAAACTCGAGCGCGGGCGGGAGGAAAAGTCTGGATGAGTCACGTGGAGTCGGGGTGGGTTCGGGAATAAAGCAAAAGCCACGGCGCGTGATGTAAGCTAGACGATGAGGTTGCAACTGCTAATGCATCACGCACGCGACGCGCGTTTTGTAATGTTGTGCGTTATGCAAATGACGCGCGGCCGCTCTGTGTATATACGATGGTTTACACGTTATTGGATTCTCTCTTTTTTTTCTCACACGTGTCTGAGATTCGCGCGTTTATAATCTCAGCGATGATGATGAGAGCAACGGTCATTTGGCAAAGGTGTGTGTAACGCTGGCATCATCGGAGAGTGCAGACGTGGTTGCCGATGATTCACCCGCTCGCTGTCGACGATGTATATATATACAGACATGAGATCGGTTCCTATATACGCGTGCGGCTATAACGACTTTCTTATTATCGCTGAAGTGTGGATAACGGAAGGGTCGAAAGTCGTAGCTCGGTAGTCGCCGAGAACTGTTTGCGCCTACAGTAAAAGCCTTTCTCCCGTCATCGTTATATACACAACCTCCGAAACTCTCCTCTTCAAACATATATATATGCGTGTATTGTACACTTATACACAGAGGAGGCGAAGAGGGTTAAGCGAACAACACACCTGCGAGAGAGTGTCCAGCAACAGCCTTTCCAATCGGAATGTCATCTCTCTCTCTCTCTCTCCGCGAGCGTTAAACAGACCCGTCCCAGTTTTCTCTATCCGCTGGAATTTCTCTCTACTATATACGCGCGCGTTGCTGCTGCTGCTGCTGCAACGCGCCGGTCATCTGTCTCTCTTTCGCCGCGCACGGCTGTTGTCCCCCTTTCTATCGCCGTCGTCGTATATACACCTTCGAGCTAACGCTATGGGACTTTTCACGCGCGTCTGTGTCTGCCGAGTGGAAAATTGTGCGTGTGCGTGTATAGGTATATATATAGGGATTTTCGGTGGGGTCGCTAAAGTTGTATGTATAGGGACATTTTCTAATGAGTTAATGGTATGATATATTCTGAGGTATAATTAGTACACTGAGAAACTTGGGGAAGGGATTTTATGGTTTCTATAATGTCTCGAATGTATATATCTTAGCAGATGATCGATTCTCCATTCGTGAGTTACCACGATGACGACAGTTCCACGTATATGTATAAATAATCGTATGTTTATACCTTTTTGCATACATCCACGACGAGCTCTTATACCAAAACACCGTCGCGAGTTTTCCGGATTTTTTCACGTTCGCTTATACACCGAAATTTACATCAACGAGCTCGCATTTATCACTGCGCGAAAGTTACAACATTGATAAGAATCTTACGTATATTTCAACTCACATATAACTAAACAACGAGTAACTGTATAGGCCTTCTCAGCAAGTTTTATTTTAACATTACATTAACAACTGCTGCGCGCGTGCGTAGGCATGTAATAAAGTAAAAGGTCCGCGCGCGCGTGTGTAAAATGGAAAATATCTCTCTCCGCACGCGTCGCGCGCGTATACGACTTTAGGCGTTACTCGAGGCCGCATTAGAGCTAATATATACAGATGTGCACATACTTAATGGCATACCGCGGCGGTGCGCTCAAGCTTATGCAAGGCGACATAACCTGCACCTCGAAAAGAAAGAAAAACGCGAAAAACAGAGGAGAATATCAATTCTATACATTTCGATTGGATTATAAGAATTAAGCTGTGATGCGGTCCTGACACTGCAAGGGCCATGTATATCTGTTAAATATTCATTGTCCCATCGCGCGCGCGTCTTCGCCGTCGCTCCAATTAACCGAACAATCGTCTCGTTACGCGCTCGCGCGCGGCCGTCAATATATGCATGACCTCGCGCGCGCGTCTCTCGCTGAAATGTTTTGACGCTATCTGTCGACGTGGTTGTTTGGCTTTCGATAGGCACTTTTTTTTCAGTGAAATCTGGGTTGCGTCTAGACGACAAGCCCTTCAGTTCTTTTTTCTCTCCCTTGGCGAGACTCTTTCGTCTCTCGTCGTCCCAAAGGCTTTTCCAATCGTCTCTGCGCGAAAAGGCGCGAAAAATGTTTACACCTACTGCACGCGAATGCTTAATGGTGAAAGAGTTGGCTTTTAAACTCCAGGCGAGCGTGTAATTGCAAGCACGCACACAAAGATTGTGTGCTTTTCTTCGGGGCTTTTTATATATGTATTGTATATGAATGCGAGTTTTGCGTGGAGAAAGGTGGCTGAATAAGGCGTGAATTTACAAAAGAGACTGCTAACTTATTTTGTGAAAAAGAATATGTTAATACTTTATCAAAGTTTACGAAAAGTTTATTCACAATCTTTCGTAAATTAATCAAACGCATTATTTCTCTCTTTTTGCAGATCATAACGGTAATACCATGACCTTGGTCCTCGCACGATCCTCACAGCCATAATCGTGACATCCCCTGAACACCGTCTACTCACCTGTAGGGATGCGGGAGCTATCGTCGGTCAGGCTTCCCGGGGTCGCGGGGGTCTGATGCACGGCCTCCTGGTCAAAGGCGCGCGGCGACGCGGCCGCTGACGTTTCTAACCGCCACTGTTTCTTTTATTTTTTTTCTTTTTCCTTGATTGTTGTTGCCTGAGAGCGCGTTTGAGATGTCGTTCCTGTCGAATCTGAAGAAGGCGTTCCACTTCGGTGGCAACGATGCCAAGAAGAAGAAGCTTTACAACAACATTAAGATGGACGTGAACCCGGAGGAGTTCTGGGAGATGGTGGGCGAGCTCGGCGACGGCGCCTTCGGCAAAGTCTACAAGGTGAGTCTTCTCTCTTTTTTATTACAGTTATAATCTTCGCCGGTGATTTTAAGGTATAGGCGTCAAGGGTATCAGTAGATGGACGTTTTTGCTATTGTTATATAAACGTGAATTAAAAGTTCTATCTGTTAGCACACTATAAGCGTTGATTCTATATCGTATAACCGTCCATCTACTCACGAACAAACAACCCTTTTATCCTGTATACCATATTCACTTATTTAAGCGCGTCACGGCACAGAGATGACGTTTTTTCCCTTCATATTTACTTAGCCGTTACCTCCGCCCCTCTTTTCTGGCCCTATATCGGCCGGATCCTTTTTCCTCCTCTTTGTTTCTCCATTGTGCGACGCGACGCCCCCGGCGCGTATATGTAGCTGGCTAGTACTTGTCTTAGGTTATTAATATTAATAACAGTTTGAAGAGTACACCGAAGGGTATCAAACTTATTACAGTAAATATGTTTTTTTTTTTTAATTATTGTGGCTGATACGTTGTTTACAATGTCAATATCATTGTCAAGATTATACCAATGGTTGTAAAATGACTTTTCTTTATGTGTATAATTAAATAACCGCCGTGGAAGTCACCTCATTGGATAAAATGAATAAATGAAAATAAAATACTTAAGATATATCGGTAAAGCCAAAAAATTCTGATGCATACAAAATTCATAACATCCGCGATGCCCACATTATTCGCTCTTTTCCAAATCAATCGCACACATAGGTCTATATATACCTCAGTTACATCAGGATCGCGTGAACACGGCAGAGGAGGGGTTCAACGTAACGTTATTGAATCAGCTCTCCCTCGAGCGGGGCTTCATAATTTAATATACTTACCTCTCTTTTGTCCCTGTACGCGCGCGCGATGACACAACGGGATTAAGCGCTTCCGCGTCGGTGGCCAGCAGCTCTGACCTATAAAAATTCTCGGCTATACTCAGCGCGATTAAAGCGAAAGAATCGTATATACACGCCCTTATCAACGACGTTGTTTATGTCGATCTATATAGGCCCAGCACAGACAGACGCACCAGCTGGCTGCTGCGAAGATGTGCGCGCTAGAGGGCGAGGACGACCTCAGTGACTTCATGATCGAGATCGACATTCTGTCCGACTTCAAGCACCCGAACGTCGTCGAGCTCCACGAGGCCTACTTCATCGAGGGAAAGCTATGGGTAAGCCCAGCTTTTTTCATTTACTTATTATACATTGAATTTTTATTATTATTATACGTTGTTATTTATTATCGATGTATAGATGCTGATCGAGTACTGCGACGGGGGCGCCGTGGACTCGATAATGGTCGAGTTGGAGAAGGCGCTTACCGAGCCGCAGATAGCCTACGTCTGCCAGCTAATGACCAAGGGCCTTGCCTTCCTCCACAAGGCCAAGGTCATACACAGGGACCTCAAAGCCGGCAACGTGCTCCTCACGATGGCCGGCGGCGTTAAAATTGGTAAGAACCGTGGTTATCTATTATTTTGTCTATGAGATGTGCTGGATTTGCTAACAAAATTGTTGCCCTTTGCTGCAGCTGACTTTGGTGTGTCTGCGAAGAACAAGTATACACTGCAGAAGCACGACACGTTCATCGGCACGCCCTACTGGATGGCGCCTGAGGTTGTGCTCTGCGAGACGTTTCGAGACAATCCTTATGACTTTAAGGTGAGCAGTTGGTTTCTTAATCAGATCTCTTCCAACTTTTACGTGTATATAGAAAATTGTTATTTTATACTGTTCAACTTTCTGTACATCAGGTGGACATCTGGTCGTTGGGTATAACGATGATCGAGTTCGCCCAGATGGAGCCTCCGAACCACGAGATGTCGCCGATGCGCGTCCTCCTCAAGATCCAGAAAAGCGATCCGCCGAAGCTCGATCAGCCCAGTCGCTGGAGTAAGGATTTTAACGACTTCATCGCTAAAGCGCTGATAAAGGACCCGCAGCAGCGACCGACTGCGGAGGAGCTGCTCAAGCATCCGTTCCTCGCGCGTAACCTCGACTCTAAGCCCATACGCGACCTCCTGCTCGAGTATAAAGCCGACGTGGTCGAGGAGGAGCTTGTCGACGAGGAAGCCGAGGTACGTGTCGTCTTCCTATACTTTGTCTCTCTTCTTTTATCTCTTTTGCTTTTGTCGTATACAGCGCCAGCTTCGGCCTGGTGGTTTTATGCGGAGGAGACGCGTAGAACGGTGATTTTTCGCGGCTCCTCGCGCTCATTTTCTTTCTTGTATATATTACTATTATTATAAGATGGTGAAGGTTCGCGCAAAGACTTGTATAAAGATAACAGCTGCATGACGGGCGTTGAGTGGAGATTTTTTATTTCTTTGTATACTAACATAGGTTTGAGCGACAACTTGATAATATTACGTTGATTTTATGTTGCTAAGGGGTGTATAGTATTTTCTCGGGCTGTAGCTCTAACGTAGAAATGATCTATTCTAAAAACGTATAGTATTAAAACGCTGTAAAATTTTTATTACTAATGGTGTGTGGCTATAAGAAATTGGATTATTTATGTATTTGCTCTTGTAAGGGAATCGGTTAAAAAGATATCATAAAGTATTGTAAATATATTTCATTTTATAACTTTCAAGTAAATTTAACTAGTTTTGAAATAATAACGCTATCTAATATATATACATATGTGTGCCAGTCGTATGAAAGTCATACGATAAAATCCTATACAATCATAATCAAAATTTTGTACAAAGAATTCCACTTTGTATGGCTTTCAAATGGCTGAAAATAATGATTCGCGTTAGGCGAACTATCGAAGCTGTCCTCCAAAACATTAATCTCTTACGTTCTATGTTACCTTGTCTTTTTACACGCTTACACGTTAGAAGGCCAAAAAGGCGAAAAAGCACAGAGAACAGTATCAGCGGATCGGTAAGCTGCTACCCAGTGACTCGATAGCGCTATTTTCAAAGAGTCAGTCAGTAATGTCCTCCTGCTTTGCCTGCAAAGTACATTGTGTGACAAACGAAACTTAATTATCTCTATTATTGTTGTCTCTTTCTACCACTCTTTCTCTCTCACTGTTACTTTTTTTTTACTTTTTTTATCTATTTCTTCCTCTAATTTATTTTCCTATGAGCGTATTATATTATATTAACATCTGCTAGTTTAAGATCAAAACAGTATCGAAATGATTCCTGCCTTATTAGTTAGGAAAGATACGACTGACTTATATTTATATTTGTTATACATGATATTTATTATAGCCTATTTAGCTGTTAAGTGTATATCCAGTGGATATTTTGTAATAATCGTAAGCCCCGTATTTTGACGGACATAGACTTTGTAGAACCATAAGCACGCAGCATTATCTATTATTATTACGGTTTTATCTTTTTGCTACTATACATCCTTATGTATCTGCGAAAAAACTAATTGTTTTCGATGCCTCGAGAACAAACGAATTGTTAACGAGTTTTTTGCACCTTCAAAAGGACTTTCAAACTCGTTTATAATATTGTTGTTTTCCGTGAAAAATACACGATAATAATTTTTCCCATTTGTCAATGGGACTCAAAGCAATTTTAAACAGTATTTTTAATAATACAATATACACAATATGTACTATAAGGCTAAACATCTTTACGTTGAATTAAATCAAAATTCAAGTTTTGGAAAAACGGTCGGGAATCGAGAGGTCACGTCAAAATTACATATACAAAAGACATCTCGTAATTTTTCCATCTAAAGTTATCATACAAGTTTTGAATGCAATTACACTGTAGTTTTAAAACGATTCAAAATTTGTATGCTAATTAAATAATAAAATTATGTTTTAAAACACAAAAGATGCATCCATACAAGATTTTTAATTTTAAAATAAAAAAATAGCGATTTACAGTATTAAAAGAAGCGTTTGAAGTAAGCTCAAAGCATGTGACGAGTATTAAAATTTTACAAAGTACAAACGTACAAACTAGTTTGCTAAAGAATTTTTTATCTGAGAATCGAAATAAGGTGCTTTTGCTAGAGAGAGAACTACATAGTCGACAGATTGATCTAACCGCGACAGACGACGATAATTTTAATTGCATGATTTACACAGAGTAGATAAAATCGTCATTCTCATTGTCACACGTCCTTTTTGTCTTGTACAAAACAGAACCTATTAAAATAAAGCTATATATTATACACACGAAAAACTACAACATTAAGCTATAAACTGAAAAACAGAAAAACGATCACAATAAAAGTTGCTTTGTTCTAAAACTGTAATACTTAATATATCTCTAACACATCTCCTCACTAACTCCCTCTTGTAACGTACATATCCGTAGGTCTCCTCTCCCTTGTAAATTTTGTATATGTCGTTTAAATGTTTCTCCTCTTTGTCGTTTAATTTTCCATCTTTTTACGTTAAAAAAAAATAGATAAACTAGCATTACTAACATTATTTTCAATAACAACTTTATATATATACTGACTCATAAGCGAAAAAACTGTGAGAACAATGAATGTACTGTCGTAATTCAAAAATTTGGCTGTGCATGCGGCTCGCCCGGGCCTCGCCAGCCCCATCACCCGTGCGTTTGCCAGGTTAGTAAGACGCTTCGAGACGCATTTTATTGTCGTGTACATGTCTGTGTTTGCGTATCTTTATTATTACTATTATTATTATTATTATTGTTGTTGAGTGTGTATGCGAAATAGTTTTCAGTTTTCTTATCTGCTACGGCCGATAAGGAGATGTCAAGCACGTACTCGCGAGTTGTTTCATATTGCTCTCTTGATAAGTTTTATTAAATTTTCGTTAATTAATTCAATTGGTTAGTAGAGGTTTGACATTTCCTTAAGGCGAAGATTTCTGCTTATTTTTGTAGCACAAACATTTTCTTTGCTTTATTACTAACTATTAGGTTTCGGTGGTATGCAAAATTTGGTCTTGGTATATATGCACGTTTTTATTTATTTATATAAAGTACTTTGTTGTTGCATTTTCTTTTTTTTTATACAGAATTAATTTTATTATATTTTAATTTTAAGCATATGTAAAACTCATCACTAATAATTACCAACTCTCATAGTAATACCTATTATATGAACAATTTGTTAGCAAGCATCATAAAAATGATTTTTTAAATGGTGAATTTTACATTATTTCATTTAAAATTCTTTCACTAAAAGAAGTAGAGCTCAATTATTATATACAATTTTATTTACCGACATAATTAAATCACATTATTTATTTCAGTTTATTACTTAATTTCGTTCGATTTAGATGTTGTCGTTCCCCGAGTGTAGCCTTGATTCGTCCTACTAATGTCACTTTTCTTACAGGAGCAACGCACGTCACAGCTTCCCCTGGAATTGGATCAAATCGGAGATGACTCTGCATCTGTCCGCAGCGACAATGACGTCAAAGGTAACGAATCGAGCCAAACATCCCTTTTAGCCGTATTTTTTTTTCTTTTTTCGTTTCATTATCGGATTCAGCGTTCGAGAGCGTTTGAGTATTTCCGGGTCAACGATAACGCGTCTACATTTAGAAGCGCGAAATTCGCGTTTGCCAAGCGTGAATAATACAGTTTTCCAATTTAGCGATATTGAAATTTAAATATGAACTGGCTCGGAAAATCGGAATTTTACGAATTTTGAGTTTAGCATAAATCTTTTGAAATGTACATTCCTTTTGAAAGTTATTTCATTTAACTTCGTTTGCGTTAGCGAAAATCAGATCATTCACCTTCCAGCTTCAATTACGCCATTGTGAGTGTACTAGCGCTTTATTTATTCCCCTTTTCTTATTGCAGTCGCAGAGAAAGACACGACCGTCGCAGTGCCGACGGCTGCAGCGAAGAAAGAGGAGAGTAACAAGAGGGAGATTAACAGAGACGGTGAAAAGGAGGAACGGAACAAAAAATTGCGAAAGGCCGAGTCCAAGGAAAATATACCTGCGTCTGTGGAGAAAAAACCGGTATGTCGTAATGTTTGATTAATAAAAACAATCATTTGTAAGTTGTTAAATAATTTTTCGATAATACCAGTAATTGTAAGAAACGGTGAAATTATTTGAAGTAAATGACGCGTCTTTTCTTTACTTGTCGACAGTTTTCCAAAAGTTTTTATAATCAGTATCTTAATTTGATTTCTCATAAAAAATTTTACGATACTTTGTATAATTAAAATCATGTTCCTTAATTGGGGCTGAAGTAATGTGGCACGCTGTTTCATTACTTTTAAAATTATACCATATCACTTTCAAGAAAAAAACTGGTTTATTTACGTAACAATTTTATAACATTTTTTAAGAGATTGCTCTGAAACTTCCAAATGCACTAATGGACCTTCAAAGCTTACTTTCTACCACAAACTCCTGAAAAATTGATCATTGTCATAAAAAAAAAACACATCTTTGCTTATGGCACACAAACCCATACTTTTAAAACCATTGACTCAGGATATTATTAATTTTCAGGCACCAAAGCCACCCGTTGGCAGCGAGACGAGCGAGCGTCGACTGTCGCGCGAGAAAGGCCCGGCCCCGCCGCCGCCCAAGTCCACGACAGCCGACGAGCAGCAGCAGCAGCAGTCGAAACCAGCCACTGTGGAGCACCCCAAACCCATGGACGAGCAACAGCCACAAGACAACAAGCCTATTCCGCCGCCAATGCCCAGCGCCGTCAACGGCGAGGCGGCTAGTGGCAAGCCCAAGGATTCAAAAAAGCAGGCAGAAAGAGTTACTAGTGATGCTGGTGCTGGTAGAAAGTTGAGCCTGGAGGAGAAGCGAAAGTCGATGCCCGTTATGAAGCCCATCGACGTTGCCGATGAGAATATTAGGTTTGTTTTGTTAGCTGTTTGTGTTTTTATGAGAGTGTACTATGAAGAGGATAAGGTGCTATGAAGAGTATAAGAGGTTATTAACTATTGATAATGATTGTAGGCCTGAAAGAAAATCATCGTTGGAGCCAAGCCCGAAGCAGGAACAGCCCACAGACGAGTCGCGCGCGATTAATCGGCGCAGTCTGGACGCCAAGCGCAAGTCCGTAGAGGAGAAGCTAAACGCGGTGCTAGAGCGGCAGCGCGACGTCGCCGAGAAGTTGCAGCGGCAGACGAGCCAAGAATCCTCGTCGTCGCTGAAACAGCCCAAAGAGGAGGATACGGAGGAGGCTAAGAGCCCGAGCGAGGACTCGTCCTCGCGCAACGACTCTCTCGACAATTTCTCCGACGATTCGGCAGAGGTTGAGAAGGTCAAGCCTGTAGTAGCTCCCAAGCCGACGATTGTGAAGGAAAGCTTCGAGGATACAGTCGACAGGCCGCGGGAGATCCTGGGCCCGGCTACTCCAGCGGTGAACGTTTCTGTCATCACGTCGACGCCGGCTAAGAATAATATGGTCAGGAGCACGAGCTCGGATAATGTTGTCGTTATCACAGGTAGGTTCCTTTTAACCAAAAACATAAATAGAGCCTTTTTTATGAAAGGATGAGCAAGGTAACATGAGTGGGTTGATGTTTTTTATAGGGAGGACACCAGATCCGGATCACCGGACGAATTCGTCGACCACAGTACGGATAATGTCGGATAGTCCCGACCCGTCCAACAGCCTAGCGAGCAACGTTAGTCAGGTGACGGTGGTGACAACTCATCCGCCAGTGCTGATTGACGCGGCCTCGACTCCGCCCCCACCACGGCGCGGTTCCTCTGAAGTTGTCATTCTTGCTAACGAGACGAATAAGACGCAGGTGCGTATATTTTGTGGGAGCATTGTGTATAGGATAATACTAGATCAGCTGATGTAAATGTAATAATGTTTTCACTTGAGTAGATAAACGAGAGTTCAGCGGAGGACGACGGCTTCACGAGTCTCGATAGCCTGGAGTACACACCGCAGGAGCAGGCTATCGTTATCGAGGCGACGACGCCCGCCGGTAAGAAGATCGGCAAGCGGTTGGACGAGTCTGAGGTTGTTATTGTCAGTCCGATTGACGACGAGCAGTTGCTACTAGACACTAGTCACGTATCCGTCGTCACCGTAGGTGATGAGCGCGAGCAGGTCAAGGACTCGTCGGCCCTCGGCCACGTCGAAGACGATCGAACGAGGAAGCTCGTCAATGGACAGGTAGGATACGATTGAAACTTAATTTTCTTTGAACGTATGAAAGAGATCTTTTGACGAAATTTTTTATGATAACGTAGGTGAGGCAGCCGATAGAGCAGCCATCGACGAGTGCTAAAAGCACGCCTTCAAAGTCCAAGGAGCACCGCTACAGCAAGTCGAACGATCAGAAGCGCGTGTCGCCGGACAGTTACGAGGGCTCGTCGACCCGCTGCTCGCAGAGCGACTCGGGCTCGACGCGCTCGCACACGCCGAGCAAGAGCATCGATCGCTCAGACGCCGAGTCCATCTCTACGACCATCAGCCAGGACAGTCGGGGCTCGAATAAGGAGAACAACCATCTGGGTAACAGCAATGGCAACAGTAATAATAATGGCACGAGCGCGAATCATAGAGCGGACTCGAGGCTGTCCTCCGAAATGGACGACGAGGTGGTGCTAAGACGCAAACCTGAGTACACGAGAGACATGCCTAGAAGGACTAAGGAGGATATTGAGAGGATACAAATGATGAATCTCAAGAAGAAGACCAGGAAACGCACGAGGAAGTTTGAGATTGACGGCGTCGTCGTTACCACCACCACCTCCAAGGTAAGTCTCTCTCTTTCTCTCTACTAAGTAATTTTCGTAAAAGTTTATAAATACGTTTATTTATAATGGGATTGTAAACATGCAGGTAATTTACGGCGACGATGAGAACGGCAAGTTCTATGACGACCAGATATTCCGGAAGCAGGAGCTGCGCGAGCTCAAAATGCTGCAGAAAATGGAGCAAAAGCAGTTCCAGGATCTCTCGCAGAAATCTCAGTTGAACAAGGAGCAGCAAGAGAAGCGCAGCGAGCAGGAGCGTCAGTTACTCGAGCGCACGGCTGAGGCCGACCTTGACGGCTTGATGCGCCAGCAACGGCAGCAACTCGATCGTGCCGAGGCTCAGCGTGAGGCTGACTTAAGGCTCGCCTCAAAGAAGATCCGCGCCGAGCAGGAACGCGAGCTCAAACAGTTCCGCGAGGGACTGAAACAGGATCTTAGACTGCTCAAACAGGAGATTGACCTCATGCCTAAGGTTGGTCTTTAATATGTCTTCATGAATTAAATAGAGATTCTTTCTTACTTTTAAAATATTTATTAACCTATGGCTTTGTGTTTGCAGGAAAAGCGTAAGAGCGCATTTAAAGTGCGCAAGGAGAAGCTGGAGGCCGAGCACGAAGAGCGCGAGAAACTCTTCCTCGAGAAGCTGAACGAGAGCCATGAGACTTCGCTGCGCCGATTATCCGATAGTCACCGCGAGAAGATCGCCCTGATGGAGCGTCAATTCCTCCAGCAAAAGCAACAGCTGTTGCGCGCCCGCGAGACCGCCATTTGGGAGCTGGAGGAGCGACAGATCCAGGAACGCCATCAGCTACTGAAGCGGCAGCTGAAGGACATATTCTTCCTGCAGCGCCACCAGATGCTCATCAGGCATGAGAAGGAACTCGAGCAGATGAAGCGTATGAACCAGCGTAAAGAGGAGGAGCTGCTCAAGCGACAGACAATCGAGCGACGGAACCTGCCCAAGAGGATCCGCAATGAGATGAAGGCCCGCGAAATGATGTTCAGGTATAGAACGAAATCTGGCTAAAACGCTTGGACACTTGAATTTCATTTTCTAAGCTACGCTCATTCTTGTTCGATAGAGCCACTCATAATTATTAATTGCATACAAATATATATATTCTAAAAAAAAAAGATTCTTTTGTATTGTTTTATGAAATTATATTTTATATGAATTCTTTGCCAAAATTTGCATATAATATTAATTTTCAAATTTCCAGAGAGTCGATGAGGATCTCGATGTCGGCGAACTTGATGCCGGACCCAGACGCCGAGCGCGACAAGCTGAAGAAGTTCCAGGAAAACGAGAAGAAGCGCTACCGTGCCGAGCAGCAGCGTTTCGAGCTGAAGCACGCGCGTCAGCTGGAGGAGATGCGCGCCGCAAGCGACGCGGCCATCAAAGAACTAGAGCAGCTGCAAAACGAGAAACGCAAAATGCTCATGGAGCACGAGGCGATCAAGCTGAAGGAACAGGAGGAGGCCTACTCGAAAGAGCTGCGAGAGTGGAAGGGACTCCTTAAGCCTCGCAAGCAGGTATGCCCACCACGCGCGCGATCCCCTGTCTTTATTTTTTCGTATTTTACTCCGCTTTCGTCGTTTAGTTTTTACTAGAGGCACAAGTCTGTTAGTTTTTATAGAAATAGTGGATTGAGCGAGATTTGAGTTTTAGTTTATTTTGAGACATTGATTTAGTGTAGCGAAAACGACTGACTAATTTTACAATTGATTGCTTACGTATAACGCTATTCCTGATTTGGCTTCTTAGATTTAAAAGTACATATGGATTCGATACGAAGTAGTTGATAAATAGAGTTAAATGATTAGGAAATGAAATATTTTTTTTCAAATTGAAGTAATATTTTTCTATTAAACATTCTATACGTTTCAGTAATACCATTTAACAGAGTTTTGTAGTGGTAAATATTTCAAGTAGCTTGACGCTCTTTTTCATTTACACGGTAATTGTTACTATAAAGTAAATTTCTCTTTAACGAATTCAGAAATTGTCGTTTCACATCGAATAACTCGAATGTATCATCTTGTGATGAGAAAGGGCGTCGGCAAATCATATATCTCGCGATCGTCTTACGCGCGCTCTCAAGTAACAAAGCAAAGCAAAAAAAAGAAACGACACTCAAGCAACCTTTCTCTCTATCTCCATCACGATGACGTCGAACCATGCAGAACTTCGAGGCGGAACTGGCGTCAGAGATGGAAGCTCTGGAGGCCCGCTACCGGGGATACCTGCCCTCACGTCTGAGCGGCTTCTACTTGACTAGCTACAGCCATCTCGACTTTTCCTTCTCCTCCTCTAACTCGAAATCCGGTCGCAACTCTCCTAGCTCGCCTGCCAGCCGTAGCAGGCGGCGAGTCTCGCCCCATTCCACTCCGAGCTCACCCTCGCCTTTCAGCATTCCCCGGGTGTCACTGCGTCTTGGCACCTCCGAAACGAGTAGTGTCATCAGCAGTAGCGGTGGCACCCTTCCCAGAAGTTATTCTTCCAGAAACAACAAACCCGACCTACTCCCATCCTCGCCACGCAGCTAACGTGGATCTGTATGTGTGTGCGTCTATTCCTATGCCGGCGGTAGGAGCTGTACCATTGGTGATGACTCTATGCCTCGTCAGTGCTTTTGCTGTCATTCAATCATTCGAGAATGGTGTGCTTCATATACAGGCTTTCAAATCAATGTCACTCGTCAGTTTTCCAAGTACTTTCGAATTTTTTGAGAGAAATTCGAAAATTACTGCTCGACGATAATGGAATTGATCGGAAAACTTTCACCAAATAATGCATCAGAAAAAGAATGTTTAATGATGACAAGAGTAGCAATGAGGCAAGAGTCGCATTTGCGTTATCGTTCCCCCTTTGAATCTAGTTCCGTCTCTTCTAAATTTTGTAACCTTAATCATATTTTTTTCTGAGATGTTTAATCGGATAATATATTAAAAGTAAAATTTTTATTGCAGTGCTTCTGGGACTCGCTGGGAATTCCGGAATTGGCATTTGATAGTAGTTACTGAAAAAAATTGGGAAAGATGAATTAACAAAAAATCGTAAAACAAGTATTTCTAATGGGGAAATTAGAAATGTTTTGGGAAATTTTGTAAATTACTATTTACAGTATTGCTTATTAAGGTAATGACAAATTTAAGCATTAGTATATCGTAGTAATAAAAGTATACAAAGTCTTGAATGGTGAGAAAACTAATTGGCTGCCATTCAAACGTTAGTCTTATTTATTTTTTGCAAAAGAATCATTTTTGTTTTCCTTTGTCGAGCATCATAATTGTAAGTTTTCTTTCTGTCTATTATTTTTGCAAATAATTTATTGTTTAATTTCTAGTATTTAAATTTCTAAATTGTAAATATTAAAAAAAAAATTAAAAACCTAAAAAAATACCAAAAACATGTTATGTGAAGTAAATGTAAAAAAAAATTAGAAATGTGAAAAAGCGATTAAGAACAGCGATCGGTGAATCCCTGTTCTCACCACAGAGTTCCGTACGTTTTCACACTTGTGCATTTACAATTCAGTTGAATCTAGCTGTGCAATTGAAATTGCGCTTTAAAGATGCGCATAAGCCGCACATGGTACAGCTCCTCAATCTCATCATATGCGTGCTTATACTCTCCTTGTGATTGTCTATACCCTAAACTTCCTAATCGCTACGATCAACTAAAAAAAAACCAATTACATGAGTGTGTTTATAACGCGTCTTCGAGCAGAGCTTGAAGCAATCAATTTGACTACTCTTTTTGTCATTTACATTATGCGTTTTTCATTATTATATTATTTAAATTAAATATACATTGTAATTAGTCGGTATACTGTACGATCGCAAGTTTTTAGTTGTTCCTAATGACAGAGTCGAGCTTATTATTTTCGCGAGGATCGTACAGACGCCGAGGATCGTTTGTGCTAAAACGAGCTTTGATATAGTTCTTTTCGGCAACTGTGAATTATCGATGACTTATCGCACAGCAAAAAGTCGCTGGAAAAATCTCTTACAGTTTTTTTCCTCATTGTTTTGCCAGCCATATTATTTTTTTGTCTTCGTGTCAAATCTATCATAATCTGTTGAAGTTATACATACATAATATTACATAAAGTTTATTTTGTTACTTGAGTCACATGAATACAGCTATGCTGTTGAAGAAAATGATAAGAAAAAAAAAAGAAAAAAATATCGAACCACGAATTATAATAAAGAAAACTATACTTTATATTACATACAGATGTGCCACAATATTTATTCACAATGCTGCCTCTCGGTGATGAACGTAAGCTTTTGCTTTATGTTTCGATGTTTCTCGTTGCTTATTCTCACGCACATATAATATGATAATAAACGTCATTCCAGGTATATAGTACGTATACCCCCATATATGTGTCTCGTTGGTGCTAGTTGTGTGCTATGTCAGCATCCTGTGAGAAATGTTCCATTGTTGTTTTCCTCGCTACTTACTGCATCGCTAATATAAGTAGACATTGCGTCCCTGTCGTTCATTCCATTTATATTGTTTTGCAATTTGTTTTTTAAGTGTCTGCTGCAAGGATCGATCGCAGCGTAAAATCTACCTCTGTTGCCAACATTAAAGTCACAGGCTCGCGATCGATCCTTCAAATGTGTCATGTCTTATGTACATAAACTGTGATGCGTCTCACTCAGTGTTATTTACGTATATAGCTTTTTCCATATAAATATATATAAATTCATTGTATATGTCAAGGTAACACAGGGTTGATAGTCGCATAAATTATACGATAAGTGTACAGTAATAATAAATCAAGGGGCTAATGGTGATCATAATTTGTTTGTTTGGGTGCTTGAAATTTTGTGTTTTGTTTTTACTTTTTGTCAAAAACCCAACAAAAATTCATCATCCAAGAAAAAAAAAACACGACAAAAAATAATTCTCCTAGTTAGTCGCGTGGCTAATAGAGCGTAGTCTGGATTTGGACTTAACGAATGACGACGCAGGTCGTCCATAAGGTTAGTCAACAAACATACTCTCACGCGGATCACCATTCGTCGTTACTTATGAACAATAATAATCAAAACTTAACGAAACAAAAAATAATGTAACATTACTTTTTTTTAATCGGCGAAATTCTCATTTTCACGTTACAGAGGCTCGAAGAACAGTTCGCGATGCAGTTGGAAGAGCAGGAGGCGGTATTCGGGCCGAGCGCTATGCCACTCTGCCTGCCGCCGGACTTGCCCGACCTCACCCATCATACGACCACGGCCAGCTCCACGCGCAGCTCGCTCTCATCGGTCAGCGAGGGCTAGCCAGCGTCGTCTTCTCCCCACGACTTGTCGGCCAGGACTGATCCTTTTCGTATACAAGCGATCGCGAGTGTCTCTTTGTCCGTCTGCTATAACGTCTATCCGCCCAATGATGTAACGTGTAAAATTTTAAAGATATAAGAGAAAAGCAAGAGTGGCTGATGGATCTTTCGTAGCACTCTTGGTGTAAGTAGAAGATGTCAATTTTGGATATACGCGAAGGTACTTTGTCGAACCTCATGGTGATTTTTTTCACCCACACAGACACGTACATAAACGCATGTACGTGCGCGAAAAAGAGGACATTTAATAACGAAAATAGGTCTACTATATTTTCTACCTTGGCGGTGAGGAAACGATTCCTAATGCTCTATATATTACACGTGAAAGTTTGGTAACAACGAATAAGGATTTTTAACGATGTTTATTATCGAGATACAATAATCAAAGTAACGTTGACGCGGATGTAATGAAAAGGACGCATTGAATTTTAAAGTATATGTACTTAGGAATATTGGGACAAATGTTCGTTCGAAGCTAATTTTCGTTTTAAAGATAAAACGTTTGTCAGCTTAGAATTAGTGAATATTTAGATAACCCGAAAAATTCATATATGAAATTTCCATTTTTCAATGTTGAACCGACGTTTCAGCGAATAACGAAACGACGTTTTTTGTGCTCTTAGAGGAAAAGGCGCGTGTGTACAAATGTTTTTAATCCGCTATCGTAATTTTCCAGTGACCATTTACTGTATAGGAGATCTATAGTATCCAAAATACGAAACGATGGTTTCATAACGATAAAAATATCTTTTTATCAGTTTTATACGTTACTTGTTTATATTACTTGTTTTCAGTCGGATTAAAAATCAAACTCAGGAAATACAACGGGTTTTTAAGAAATTCTTAAAATCACTAAAGTTTTTTAAATTTGTAAAATCTATTATTATTATTATTACAGGAGAGGGATTATTTGTCACCGCGTAAAGATACCAAGTAGCATTAATATATCGTATGTTATTACATACATTTTCATCTGATTGTAAAAACCTTTTTGAAATATTTGTATAAATATTTTTAATTGACTTTAAAGGACATTTTCAAAAGATTATTATAAATGACAGCCATTAATAAATGTGCGAATTTATCAAAAGAGCACTGCCTGTATCCTAAAATTAAACAAATTACATTAAATCTGTATATATATCGATCAAACAAAATCAAAAGACTTGCTTAAAAAGGTCTAAGAAAGAGTCCACAGTTATATATACGTATGAGATTATAAATTATAAAATTTATGAAAAGCTTTTGAATATTCTTGTTCAATATGTGTAATTTAAAAAAAATGCGCCATGAATTAAAGGTGCTAGAGGCTTTTGAGTACTTCCAAATGATAGTGACTTCCATTACTTGTTTAAAGCGTGTGTACTAATACCAAAAGTTAAACTATGACTACTGTTTTATAAAATACAAGGATAAGTAATTCTTACTTGCGGAATCAAACAGACCATATTTGTTATTTTAATGTCAGAAATCGATTTCTCATTAAATGGCATTATAACCGATTTTGTAATAATATTGTAAGACTATCTATGTTCTTTTGTTTTCCTCTCATTCCAGTCTGTTTAATATTCTTTTTTCTTTACGACCATCTCCAATTACTCTGATAAAAAAAATCGTAGACTTATAATAATTTTGTATATTTATGTATCGATTATAAACTATTATTAACGCTTACGAATTGTTGGAGCGAAGATATCCCGTTTTGTACATTTATATACGCAACCTAACGTATAGGTCGAGTCATAAGTCAAAATATGTATTAGAGGTTTTTGTAAATAATTTCTTCTACTTTCGTTCAGGCGCATCGCGAAAAATTTTCGATTTGTATCCTTGTAAATAAGAACAGGCGCCTGCATGTTGAAAGAGAGACGTGCGTTGAAGAAAAAAAAAAAGAAATTTTATGTACTAACAAAACTTACAACTTATATAAAACGGTTATGTACTAATCGGCGGAGGAGTTTACATTTTGCACGATGAGAAATCGGTGGCATTCTTTACGTTTAATGCGAATCGGCACTGAGCGCGTACCGAGAAAGATTTGTGCTTTCGTTGCTGTTACTTTGTAAATGAAAATTTTGCTACGAAATGACTCTTTAACATACTTTAAACAACGGAAGAGATAATGTACGAAGACGAAAACTATACAGCATTATTTATAATATATCTTATTTCAATACAAATTATAATGGGTAATGTACATGTAAATTTTATTAATGATACGATAACTTTGTCTTTGTACATTTTCTTACACAGCAAATAATTACTTATTTATGTGATGGAATAAATATTGTAAATAATATCTTCATACTATGATTTGCATAGTTAAAAATACAAATGTGTTCCCTTAAAAAAAATTGTCATTTACAAAACCAAATTTCTCGGTTTCTCAGGGTCGATCAGCATATACACGCGACTGAGTTTAATACTTGTATAGCATCTGTTGTGCGTCACTAGATTTTAAGAGCTTTATATATAAAAAAAGAATTATTATTATTATTATTATTATTATTATTACTAATGGAATCCTAGCGCGTTGAACGACACTCTACGTGAACTCTAAAGATCAACAATCCATTTTTCTAACTTGTTTTTTATGTCAATTTATTTTTATGCTAAATAAATTGACTTCCAAGAGTTCACAAGACGTTCATCGTATCCGAGGTGGTTCGAGTATTTATACACGTACTTCGGTATAAATTATTGTAATTACTTTTTGTAGAGAGAAGAGAGTGCGCGAAAGGGAGAGAGAGTGAGCGAGAGCTGAAGCGTCACTGCTTTGTTGAAAGTCTTGGAGGTCAAAAGAATGAGTTGATTATTAGGAATGTTCAATGTATTATACACGCATAGATTATATATTTTTAGGAATTGCTCAGAACTGGATACAGTTAAGATTAACATGATTATACTTTATTCTTATTTGTATGATTATTATAATATCATTATCATTATGCTATTGCTATTATATTATTTTTAATTATGAAGAATTATGTTTGATTATGCGGTAACATTATATTATTAAAAATTAAGTAATAAATATTTTAATTTTACTACTAGTTGTTTTTATTTCTGGAATAAAAACCTCCTTAGATACTTTTTAAAAAATTCAACAATTTATTTTTATTCTCAACATGTTATATTCCACTATTTACATTTTTAACGAGAATACCTCACATTCACTAACATAGTAACTACGTCGGGTCTCTTCAGGTAGCATCGCATAATCTTCCTCGCCGTCTCGTTAACACTGTTACCAGCTGTAAAATTGTCATTATATTTAAACGATATTGTTAACATTACTTTTCTTATTATTTAAGAACGGAAACACTCACTTTGTTTTATGCATTCCTCAGACAGCATAGTCTGCTCTCCAAGATCTGAGAGTAGTCTGAACGAGAATACGTCTTTATTGACTGAGCCATCTTGGTTCATCTAAAAAATGAATAATAATTGCGCGTATAAATCATGTGATTTTCATTAAATAATCGATGCACGAAACTGAAATTTTACGTACAACTCCAACTTTTTTCAACATGCAAAATGCGAAGGCATCCAGCTTTCCGTTATCACTGAGGTCATTGTTCGCCTTGGCATCTATTATGTCACCTACAAAGAGAGACCGTATTAGATTTATTAAAGAAATAAATACGGATTTTTGCATTGCACGAGGCGGAAATTTACCTTCATTCGCGCCTGTTTCTTTGGCGCAGTCAAGCTGCTTTTGGTACTGATCATGGAAGGCTTCTCGCAGAAGCAAACCCTGAGAAAAATGAACCATGTTTTAGCGGAATTACTCACGAAGCGGTTTTGAAAACAAACAATGATAATTATTCAAAATTACTCACTTGAGCGGTCGCCAAGTAAAAAACGAGCACGCAAACGATGAAACACTTCATGATTTTAACTTTCAGCAACACGAGAACGTTCTTCACTGGGCGCCAAATAAGACGGAACTGCCTTTGAAGACGAAATTGAGAAGATTTATAAAGACGATAGAAAAACTCCAACGATAATACGGTTTCTCGATCATTTCTTAAAAATATAGTTCGGCAATCGTCGGTCAGTTTATCTCTTGTGTTACTTTTTGATTAGAAACGGGGAAAAAAATTATCAACGACGATTGCGCTACTTTTCTGCTCAGCATCGTTTAATAAATCGTTATATACCCAATTTACGTAAAAAGATGGAAATACCAATTCCGTAACCTACTTATACTTCCATAACAAAAAATTTCGTTCTGCTAGGCTATTACCAAGAAAAATAAAATATATTATTTTTTCCACATAATCGAAAATATTATTTTCCTTCAGTGTGGCCATCATAATACCCTTATCTGCTTTCCAGCCAAAGGTTTCCCGGGCAACCGCAGCACACTATTAATACCAACTGCAGTTATTGCTCCCGGGCTTTTCCTTATCTGTGGTTTTCACCTACACTATATCCGCCAATCCCAACTATATACATATAAAGTACCGTACACCTATAATATGCGCATGTTTTCAAGTGTCTAGCGCACACGTGACGACTGCACAGTACTCGAAAAGCTACTAGTTCTGTCACATTAGTCTAATGTCAAGCTTTCAACTCTTTAGCCGCTGCCTAACACTCTACAAGTATATTATATACATCATAGTATAACTACGAACAGCTCGATCGGTCTCGTATTACAACAACAGTAAATCTCTGGGACAGTGATTTAATCAAAAATATCGTATAATAATGGACGAGGCGACGAAGGAAAGGACGCGGGTATGTGTGGTGGGCGCGGGCGCGGCCGGACTCTGCGCCGCGCGTCACTTGGCGCGCGATTTGAACGCTTTTGCGTTCCGGGTGTTCGAGAAGTCAGCCGATGTCGGCGGTACCTGGGTCTACAGCGACAGAACCGGATCCGATGAGAACGGGATGCCCATTCATTCCAGCATGTACAAAAATCTGAGGTATATATATACGTTGCGATGAAATACGATTATTATTAATTAATTAATGATGATGGTTATTGTGGATTGTATGTTATACGCTGGATTTCAGGACGAATTTGCCAAAGGAGATAATGAACTTTCCAGATTACCCGGAGATCAAGGGCGGCGACGTTAGCTGCGTCTCCCACGAGGTCATCTTGGAGTACCTCAAGGATTACGCGAACCACTTCAATTTGCGCAGATTCATCCAGGTATATACTTGCGCTCGCATTATATATATAGGTGTCTTAGTAACGCGTATAATCACGAAAATTCCAGTTTAACACGGCGGTGGAGTACGTAAAGCTCGAAACGCCGAGCGACGAATCGGCGGGCGGGGAAAAGTGGCGCGTTAAGGTAAAGGACGTAAAGAGCGGCGATGTTCAGGAGCACGTCTTCGACGCCGTGATGGTCTGTAATGGGTCAGTATAGTAGAAATGAACTTCGTTTAAAACATAACATTTTTTTAATACATAAGTTTATCACCACACTTTTTTTTTATATTACATTTATAACTCAGTCTCGTCGTTTCTGCTTCTCTCTCAATCCTTAACATTAACTACAATCTATACCTTTGTTACAGAATATTTACAAGCTTGTGAAAATATTATATATGAAATCTCTCATATGAATATGAGATCGTAATACATGAGATCTCATCTACAATGTTAATTACAATAATATTAATAATTTATCGTCAATTTATAAGGATAAAACATTTCATTAAAACACTACATATAATTTTTTTCTTTTCAATTTATAAACGATAAATTATTCATTACTGCAATAATTTTGCAGGCACTACTTCGATCCATATCTAGCACACATCCCAGGCCTGAGCGAGTTCGGTGGGCGAGTGTTGCACAGCCACGATTACCGTCGGCCGGAGGACTTTGCCGGCAAGCGTGTTATCCTGCTGGGCGCTTCAAGTTCCGGCATCGACATCGCCCTCGAGCTGATCGACGTCGCCGAGCGCGTCTACCTCAGCCACAACAATTCCAAGTCTGTCACGTGTATATAACTATAAATATATAATTGTATTATCAGTGAGGAACGATATATATTGGTTACAGTGTGATGACGTTCCGGACAGCGGGTTTCACGGAGACGCGGGGCATCGAGCGTTTCGAAGCCGGTAAATTCATTTTGACGGATGGCAGCAGCATCGACGACGCGAACGTACTGATCTTCTGCACCGGTTACCATTTCACTTATCCTTTCCTGGACGATAACTGCGGGATCGAGGTCGATCGTAATTACGTGGCGCCGCTGTACAAGCATCTGGTGAACGTCGAGCATCCGAGCATGTGCCTCGTCGGCGTACCCATGATCGTCGTGCCCTTCCCGATGTTTCACATGCAGGTATATGACGTTCTTCGTTTATAATAAAACATGATTATTACTAATAAATATATAATTTCATTTTTCCAGGTCCAATACTTCCTGGCGGTGCTGCGTGGCACAGCGCATCTTCCATCCCGCGAGGCAATGCTGGACGACGCGCGGCTGAAGACGGCGAAGAAGCGTCACGCTCACCGGCTGGCGATGGAGCAATGGCCATACAACGACGAATTGGCACGAGAGGGTGGCTTTCAACCACTCGCCCCGTTCTACAGCCGTGGTTTTCAGGCCTGGAGCATGCTCAGACGGACAGATCTAAGACGGTACAAGAATATGAGGCTCGTCGTCGCTGAGGATCAGACGACGGCGTGGGTTGTTGACCCGGCGAAGGAACCTGCTGGCAGTCATTGATGATTTTATGGTTGGCTAATTTTTTTAGACAGAACAAAGGGTCGAGGAGGAGAACTGTTGAGATTGTTTTTATACGATAAAATGAGATTTATAACGTTTCTAAGTATAAATAGTTTTATAAAGTTACAGATTTGAGGAAACAGCAATAGGTACCTGAAAAGCATTTGTACAGAATATATTTTTAATAAAGTAGCATACTCATTCTTATTATACCACGTTGAATAACTTTTTTCTTTCCGATCATTAAAAAAAATAATAATAATTAAAAACTGTACGCAGGCAAAGTAAATATAATACGAGTAAGTTTCCGCAATCACCGCGGACCGCCGCGGAAAAGATTGCGAATTGCTAAAAATAGATGCGAAAAGAGAGAAAGAGGGGATAAACCGAACGTGCGTATTTATTCTTATCATAGTCTCTTCCTAAAAGGAGAACACAACACATAACTGCGGTTATGCGCTGAGTGTAGTATAATAACTCTACTGAACCTCGAGAAATAAGGTTCTCTGGGAGGTGATGGTAAATTAAGATGAAAGTGTAAGGAAATAAATGTATATCATCCGATTAAAACACACACTACACTGTAAACTTGAAAATAGCAGAATTTAAAAAAAAAGCGAGAGACGCGTGAGAATATATATATATTCTCATGATTTTGCATTATCATTTTTTCGCAGCGATAATGTTACATTTCTGTCGTTGTGCGTATATAAGTAGGTATCTCCCTCATAAAGTCCGATATGCGAAGCCAACCGAGCACCGCCGAGACCCACCGAGACGAGGCTGTCTCAGGTAGAAATACCGTCCTAATGGATTTTCAGTATACCTGCGCCGACTAAAGTGTATACCTCCTCAGTTGTCGTGTAATCCTAATCAATTTTTCTCCGAAGTTGACTTGTGTTACTGTAAAACTTGAATTACTCTCCGACATTTTGCTATTCGTGCAAACCTAATAAATTTTTCAACGTAGTTGACTTGTGTAACTTTTGTAAAACTTGTATTACTCTCCGACATTTTGCTATCCTGGTCAAGGTGTCAGCTGGGACCAGCAACTGTGGCCGTATCCATGTCATACCTGTCCGAAATAGCCAAAGTATCTATTTCACTATAGTACCTAAACCAATAAAAAGAAACCATGAACATGATCTGAAATGTATACCTAGATGCTGCGGTCAGTTAAGCGTGAACCTATACTTCTTCTACTACATGGTACTCTGATATCCGAGTCAACTTAAATCGATATCGAAAGTATGGTCCATAAAATCAGGGCTAGTGGTAACTATTATCCTAATGGCAGGCGTGGGATCCGACCCGACTTTCTCTACAGGTATATAGAAGGGCTTTACTAATGGTTTTTCAGTATACCTGCGCTGACCAAGAGTAAGCGTATACCTACTTTGCCTCTTGCAATCCTAATCAATGTTTCTACAAAATTACCACATCGTCATTATAGGTTTATGACCACAGTTTATTACAAAACTGTAAAAAAATCTGTTGTGGTTGATTTTATTTATATGTACTTTTGCATAACACTTACATTGAGAACTTGAGATGCTTCTGAAAATGGTATCTTTAAATTAAGCTTGTAAAAAGCGAGGTAAAATTAAAAAGAGTTGCACACCATCAGAAAGGTAGGGATAATCAGGTATCATAAATGCAAGCAAAAAAGTTTCTAAGTGGAGAAACAGTCAGAGATTTCAGTACTTCTTTTACGTTATATGTTTTCCTAATCTGCTACGCCTACGAATGACGCAATTTTCCTGTAGTAAATGACAGGACTTGATGAATAAATTAGTATAAAAAATGATTAACAACAACAAGGAAATCAACATACCTACCCCGAACATTTAAAAAATGTTGAACTTCAGCGACGTTCACTAAAGGGTTAAGTACCTATGGAATATAGGGCATAATCTATTAAGGTATTGTCAAAACGTGTACAAGGCATGTAAACAAGTGATTGACGCATGTAAGAAAGTTATTTTTACAACGCTATAAATTTAACTATTTTATCTAAGAATAAATAAAATCAAAGAATAAAAGGTACGTCTAAAAGTTATTTAAAAATAGAAAACATTTATTCCATAATTGCGATTTTAACCTTCAACCTCTTGTGGCTGTGTATTATACTTAAAAACTAGTTGTAAAATGAGGAAAGTAAGGTATTTTTTTAGCATTCCACTGCTCTTGATTAGTATAAACGAAAATTCCTTGTCAGCATTTGAATTTTCGCGGAAAAAATGCGTCGCATCTGCAGGTACCTGCAGTGCCAACTGTTGCACGAACAAACGGACGTAATCTGCTGTTCTGTAATCTGTACGCATATAAGTACATTATTATGTCCGTGCCGAAGACGACCCGAACTGCTGACTGATCGAGCTGCGCGCAGCGCGAGTGTCGGCGCGAGAAAGAGAGAGAGAGAAAGAGAAAGAGGGGGCAGAAAATCTCGGAAAAGGGAGAAAATTCAAAATCGCCCGAGTGCCGAGAGCATCTATGCAGAGGTCAGTACTGCTGACTGCCAATATATATATATATAGTTAGCAAGTGTAGGCAGGCTGAGGAAAAACGCGGTGACGGCGGTGGTGTACTGGTGTAGTAGTTGGTGCAGAAGCCCCCGGCCCCGATGAAATAGAAACAGGAGAGAGAGAAAGAGAGAGAGGGGAAAGCGACGAAGCCAGCGAGAAATTTTGCAGCCAGTCTAGAGAGTGAGAGAGAGAGGGAGCAGAAGAAGACACGAGAGACAGAGTAAGTATAAGTATATATGCCTACGTGCATGTATGCACACACTTATGTATGTACATGACGTTATAGTCTTCGACTCCTAGTCCGCAAATCGAATTAGCGCGTCGTCTCTCACTCCCGCGCGCGGCTTCGTTTTCCCCGCACACGCGCGTGTGTAGTGTATTTTTGGCCGAGACGCGAGAGCGAGGCAGCCCGCAGCCGTGTACCTACTCACCTCTCTCGGCGTGGTGTAAGTATAAGCAAGCAAGCTTTTTTCGTAGCCCCCCCGTGTGTATAGTACATTGTTCGGTGTGGCAGGGAGGGAGTGAACGGGTGAGTGAGAAAGAGAGAGAGAGAGCGTGTTTTAGAGAGGGAGAGAGAGATAAGGAGCGAGCTGAAACGTCCTTCGAGGAGAGGCTTCTGGAAAGGAGGCGGCGACGCCGGAGTCGTCACGCAGCAGCAGCAGCGCAGGTAGCTAGGCTAGCTAGCTTCGTTCTTTCACGCGAGCCCAGAGGTATACTTATAAATTGCTCACTCACACGCACGCACGAGCGAATACGCACCCACACGCGCGACCCTCCCCCCATGCACGCAGTTGTGACTGCTTTTGCAATTTCTCTCAGATTCCTCGGTTTTTTCCTTTTCTTATCTGTCGCGAGTACGTGTGTCTGTGAGCCTGGCTCTCAGCTGATCCATAGAGGTGTGGGATACTCTCAGAAGTCCTCTCCTCGACTATCCCTCCGACAGGTTGTTGGCAGATATCTTCCAGTGGGTAGGTGTTAGACTGCTCTATCATGGGACTGAGTTTTCTGAAGATTCTCAAGAGTCCTCCAGTTATTTATTTGTTGAGTCAGTTGGTTTTGCAGGCACAAAAAATCTTTGTCAGTAGCTCATAGTGTTTCGGAGTCGAGTGACACATAAGCTTTTTCATTGAATTTCCATATTGTTGAAATTTTGCGTTTATAGCAAATGTTTTTACAACTTTTAAAGGGTCTCTGGCTTGTTTTGGAGAACTGATGGTAATGTTTGTTCCTTAAATGTACTTTCAGATGATGGACCTAACCTAAAGTTGGTTAAACCTTACTTTTTTCACATAGAGGTGGTAAAAAATTTTCTTCTATTTCACTACAATTGACTTTAATCAAATATAAATCCCTCTTTTCTTGTTAATTATTCATGTTTTTCTCGCATTTATGTACTTATAAGTCATGCAAATAAAATTTGCTGATAGAACAAAAATAATTTCTTGACTCATGTTGGAGTTATTGATTAATCATTCCTTTATGTATTATACCAGGGCAATAATCAAAGTTCTTCATCTTATCTTGAATGTTAAGACATTGGAATTAAAATAGGAAACTTATTGAATCGGTTTCTTATTCTTTTATTTAGTGTGAATGTCAAGTGTTTTAATTTTGTTTAAATTTATATGTTTTAAAGTACAATTCAATATTTTTATATAAACTTTCAAATAAGATTGTCTAACCTAAAGTGGTTTTAAATAGAACAGAGTTCTTTTCTTATTTATCCTATATATGTAACTTAGATTTTTTTCATTACAGAGACTAAATACAGAATAAACAAAAAACATGGCTGCATTACCACGCAGAATCATCAAAGAAACACAAAGGCTCATGCAAGAACCAGTGCCAGGTATTAGTGCAGTACCTGATGACACTAATGCAAGATACTTTCATGTAATAGTTACGGGACCCGAAGATTCACCTTTTGAAGGTGGTCTCTTTAAATTAGAATTATTCTTACCAGAAGATTATCCTATGTCCGCTCCTAAAGTAAGATTTATTACAAAAATCTATCATCCAAATATTGACAGGTAAGACACAACATGTATATGTTGTTAATATTAATCTGTGAAAAGTAGAAATTTATTCTTAATGTTTTGTGTACAGACTTGGCAGAATCTGTCTGGACATTCTGAAGGATAAGTGGAGTCCAGCCTTACAAATCAGAACTGTCTTACTGTCGATACAGGCACTGCTAAGTGCTCCAAATCCAGATGATCCACTGGCCAACGATGTGGCCGAACTCTGGAAGGTGAACGAGAGCGAGGCGATACGTAACGCTAAAGAATGGACGCGCCGATACGCCATGGACAATTGATCTCAACGCGGGCGTTGTTGTTGGAGGCAAGAGCGAAGACTCTGAAAGACGATTACACAATTGATTGCGAACAAAAAAACTACGGCAAAAAAGTCTTTCTTCTCGTTCTCGGTATCCTTCAACACACTGTTAACACAGACACAAGATGAGCCCTTCTTATTTTGCCTCTTTAGTTTCTGTTCGTGCCCTTCTCTTTGTTTTTATCCTTCACCAAAAAAGAAAGCTGTTGTATTCCTGAATCTACACAAAAACAAGTCACCTTGAATGCACAGGTACCCAACTTGTACACCTACTAATATTTGCAAATTTGATTTTTGCTACCAGTACTAAAAGAAAAACTATGAAAAAAAGACAAAAAAAAGGAATAAAAGAAAGTTTTGTAAGAGTATAAACAAGTCGTGCATTGGGATTGTGTATTTTCCATGTGTAAGCATTTTCTATATAAAATCCTGAGGAGTGCAAAGAAGCCTATGACGGCTCTGAGATTTCTTTCTTTTTGTTAAGTTATTTTTGTTTTGATATATAATTGAAATTGCCTGTTCTTATATATTTCACGTGTATTTAATTTTTGATTCATTTTTTTTTTTTTTTTCGCTCAAGAAAATAGAGTAACGCTTACTAAAGCATAAAGTTTTTTGAAGAATAGGCAATTAAGTTTTAAAATATATAAACATACCAGAACTCCTGTTAATGAATTTGCAGTTTCTATCAAATATTTTTTGAGCGCATCAGTGAATTACAAAAAAAAAAAAAAAAAAAAAAAAAAAAAAAAAAAAATGCGTAAAATAATGAAACTGAAGGTTTTTATGTAAAAACATCACTGGCAGATTGTTTTTTGTTGCTTAGAAAGGACAGAAGATACGTATTGTTAACTTTATGTACATGTAATTTTTGCTAAATTTAAATTTATACATTTGTAAAATAATTTTTAAAAACACATTTTATTTCTTTTTGCGTAAAAGGGATAAATCTTAACATCTTTTTCTGCCAGACGTCCACATTAAAATCGTTATTTCAACTGTTTTGTAAAAGATGAAGGGATAAAGCTAATATCTTAGTTTTAATTTTGCGTAAAGCATTGAGGTATTCCTTTTAGATAAGACTTAAGATCGCTCGTTTATTGTAAAACGAATTAATTAAGTAAGGAAGATGATTGTTTGAGAAGCGAGTACTTTTATAAGGTAAAATAAAAAAACAAAGGAACTGATGAATTGCTGCAATAATTCTTTGTTGTCTCAGAACCCCATTTAAGACCAGACTATATCGAAAATCCCATGTAAGTTGATAGTCTACAAAAAAAAGCTTTTAATGCCAAGTAAATAACATGATGAAATATAAGTTAATATGAAAAGTTATGCAAACTCTCTTATTTATACGCTATTTTATTATTTATCCAAAAACTTTTGAAAGAAAACGTGGTCCGTTCGTCGATCAAGCAGCCAAAACAACCTTGAGACAATTACAACACAATGATCAAAAAGTATGCACATCACGATAAAACTAATATTTCAGTCGTACGAAAAAAGATATATACATAAAAGCTAATATACTAAACAAAAAATCTTGTGTTACCAAGGGGCTTCGCCAATAAGTTCTATAGAGAAACAGCGTTTTGCGTGTATCATCACCTCGTGCCTTTTCCAATAACGACGTTTTTCGCTTATGTGAAGAGATAAAGAGTGAAGAAATGTAAATTTTAGAGAGAAGAATAGAGCGAACGAAAGTGAAGAACGTAGAGATAGAGACGAAAATGTGAATCTGGTGAAACACTCGAGACGTGTCCGTAGAAGAAACATCGAAGTGAAGTTTTTCGAAAACGAGGATTCTGATATTATGTTTCTTTTCGTTATGTGTGTATGAGGCTCTTACGATTTCGGAGGTTATTTTATTTATCAACCAGCAATGATCGGATTTTCATGATTTTGCAACAAAAGTAAGCACATGCCCTTTACAAGTTATTGTTTAGTATTTAACAGAAAATATTTTTATTGAATTAGAACGTAAAGTACATTTATATTGAATCGCAATATTTTTAACAAAACAAAATTACGAAATCATTGTCAATAAAAAAATTTTCGTGTTGTATTTGACACCAACAAGTTAATTTTAACGTTCAGTTTATAATATTCTACGCATTGACATAAAAATAAACGTTCTGATATTCACCTTTTTTATAATTCTATAAAAATGATCATTGCTGGAAACGAACGGCCGTAGACAGAAGTCAACTCTGTGATAATTAAACTGCGTATAAGTAGCATATCATCGGTGCTGAAATCGCAATGAACGAACAAATACACGTAAAATTAATCGTTCCGTCTTTTGGCTGATACTTTGAAATTATATCCCATGAGCTTGATTGACAATTTTTATGCACTAAATAGTTAAGATATACGCAATAGTGGCTCAGGTACTGAAAGAATGCTTAAAATATATAAATTACAATTACACTGACTAAAAAAAGTATAAAATTTATGTATGTGTATATAATGATGGTCTTGAAGATTAGAAAAAAGTTTTATTTATTGAATCTTTTATTAAATTAAAGAAATCAGATTGTATTAAATAAAAATAATTAAATTGAGTTTTGAATCTTACCTACAAATAATATTGAAACTTAATAGTTGTAAAACTCTCTGATTTCATGTAATTTTCTTTGTATTATACATATATAAAATTTATACATATTTTTCTGAAGCATATATAAAATCAGGTTTTGAAACAATAATTTACAATTCTTTTGCTTCTTCAATACTAAACATCGTTTAATACGAAACACTGATTTCTCTACCACTCTTGAAATGAAAAAGCACTTACATAAGAAAAATATGTGTTTCGTACAAATAACGCTTTTTCCGATAAAACATAAGAATCGATGTAACACCTGCATTTCGTGATATATTTCATCCTTGAGTATCAAGTATGGACAGTCAGGAGATCAGTAATACATATTTCTTAGACAATAGCTATACCGAACATAAAAATGTGAGAATAAATGATCTAAGGTATTTAAAACATTTGTTTCTTATTTTGACGTTTACTTAAAGATTTTACTTTTTAATTCATCAATGAAGATTAGTTTACTTTAGAAGAATTCGTATGAAGGTGAATATTTACTTATTTCTGTATTTTATTGAAATAAAATATATTTACCTTTATAGTCTGAAATGAAAAAAATTTATTTTTATTATGTGTTAGCAGTTATTTTTGTTACCAGAAATATCGGAAAAAAGAGATTAAAACGACAAGGAAATAAGGTTTAAAATAAATCGGGACGAGTCGATTTGAGTTCAAAATTACAGTTTATTGTTGTCTTTGTATGGACTAGTATAGTATTACCATATACACATTCAATAGCTCGCTTACTTGTTAACCGTAACTTATAATACATTCACAAACATTGATAAAGATAGTCATGATATTTTTTTTCTCGTAGCCTGCTTTGTGTTGTGTGTGTCATGACTTTTCTTTCGAAGCTACCAGCACAAGCTCTATTTTTTTATGTATAAGTTTATATATATATAATTATTTTTTTCTTATTTCGTACAAGTGGGCATTCGAAAAATTATTCTTTGCAAATTTCTCTGCCTCTCTCTGTCTCTCTCTCTCCTTCTCAATTACACGATTATTTGTTTTGTCTTTTTTTCATCTTTTGTATGCGGTTTTCGCTGCTGTTTAATTTCATATTAAGTATATATTTATATGCGTGTGTCCTCTTAAGAAACATGTGCACGGGTGAGCTTTTATGTATATGTCTCAGCGCGCGCGCGCGAACTCTGAATTAATTAAATTGATGCAAAAAGCTTCGAAGGTTCGTTCATATTTGTTTCTTTTTTTTTCTTTAGTTTACTGGTTTCCATGTTATCTTGTACCCTTATATGTTATTATTATTAACTTTCAAAACGAGTCAAAAAAGCACTATATTGAACGATTCATTTTACACAGTCTCAGATTTTTATTTATTTTTTTTATTTGCATAATAATTTGTCTCCTTGCAAACTTCGCAGTCAAAAAGCTCACGTGGTAGCTTTCAATCATCTCCTATCTCATTTTAAAATTTTACTCATGCTAACAACGATCGTACGGTTATCGATCCGTACATTTCCGCGCTCTTATTCACTAAAATTACAAAGGAATCCTAAATAAAAAACAAAGACAAACGTTCAAAAATTATCTAGTTTCATTTGATACGAATGATCTGCAACATTATCATCAATATATATCGATGTCTAATAATCTAAAAAACAGTAATATTATACCGATGAAGGGGGACTCGTGAATTTTCATAAAAAACGACGATGCTCATAGGATCGATTTCAATCATGTCAAATAGAACGTAACTAGATAAATTTTGAAGAAAACAAAAAAAAAACTAATTGTACATAAGGTGTCAGTAATAATTAGGTACACATACGAATACGATCAACGTAAAAAAACTAATCACATTCGACGTATCACATGAAATATATGTTCAAAATTGATCATTGTACATTAGTTATTCGAACATAGTGAATATTTGGATAATCGACCATTTCGCTATCAGGTCGCTCAATTATTTAATCATTTGAATATTTAATAAATTTGATTATGCAGATACTCGATATCTTGATTGTTTTAAATTGTCAAACTATTTGATTTTAATATTCGAGTGATCAAATAATTCGCCAACGGACTGAATTACTCAAACAGTCATTCGTTCGAACGCTGCGAATAAACTATCTCACGTGATCGTCGATCTATTAATGGAATACATAGAAAAAAATGCGCGCTTGAGAAATGATTGGTAGAATGGCGAGAAAACGTCACTTACTGTTGCAAGAAACGGCTATACAGTTCTGATGAACAAAATTCCCCCGCTGCATAGGAGTTTATCCTTCTCCGTCTCGCCGCGCAAGGCGCTCGATCACGAGGAAAAAGTCTTGGAATTTAGCTTTGAATAGGTGACAGAGCGATGAATACATCATCGGAAGAGGACACGAATATTATGAGGAAAAGCCGTTTTCGCCAGATTCGGATGATGCGTGGGGTTGGTTACAGTTTTAGTCGAACGATATACAGATTTTATACGTAAAAATGCGAAGCGGAACATCGTAGAGCTGGGAGCGTTTAATCGTATATATATAATACATATGTATATTGCGCGCGCCTCATGCGTCATGCGATTTAAATTGTTAAACGAAGTATTATCGACACAAATGCAAAATAAATTCGATTACAATTCTTAGGAGATGCATGTCTGCGCGTGTATGACTTTGGTTATCATCCCAGCTCTAGAATATCGTTAAAAATAAAAATAAAATATAAAGAACAGAGTCGAGAAAAAGTTTTACAAAGACAATTTACGAATTCGTTAACGCAAAAACTTATGTCGTCTCGATTGCTTCACAGCTGCCGCACTTGTTGATAATGTGGATGTAAGTAGCTTTGATGAAATCAGTCGGAGTGGCTTCTTCGCGATGGCTTTCATATGAGTATTTAACTATTTACGCCTGCTGTTCCTATCCCCTTTGTTTCATCCTCTTTCTCTTTAGTTACAATAACCTTACTTTTTCCCATTTGTTTAACTCTTAGCATTTAATGACTAGATAAGAATTCCTCGTTTTCCCCCTCGGTATATTGTAGCCACCCTCGAAACTATACATCTCTCGTTTGATCCCATTGTAACGCTTTGCTCGGTAAATCGTGTACACTCATCAGTGTCAGGAGAAGACTTCTTTCTGCCAAAGTATGTCGCGTGAATATCCGAATTTATCGATTTTATAAACACAGAAAATTGTAACATACTGTTGAATAGATCTGATTGATTTCCGTTTGCTATCCTCTCTAATAATCTGTGTTTTAATTTAAAATAACATATCTTTGCTATGTAAATGCATCTGATTTTTCACACTGCCTTTTTGTACAGCTCTAATCTTTAGTTTCTCTTTATACTCGTACTATTTTATGATTATTTAGGCTACTCTAAACCTTCTTAATCTAAAAAATGCCCTAATAAATAGCATGCGTTACCCTTTTGTACATGTACATATTGTACATAGAGCGACGGACGGAATCACCTTAAAAAAAAGATATCAATCGATAAGAAAGTTGAGTTCAAACTACATTACAAATCTTTTCACCGTATTTGAAAATAACGTCTTTTTAAAAATAAAATTTTAAGGTGACTCGGTTTTCTTCAACAATTCCACTTGATATGCAAATGTAACTTTATGTAAATTAGCATGCTGTATTGCACAGTAGTAGCCATCGCATGTAAATTAGAGTATCAGAAAAAAATGGAATAACATTTGTGATTCATAAACTTTTGTACAGGCAATAGTAATAATACTTCTGATGCTAAAATTTCATGAGGATTTCGGGCATGTTATTATTCATATATATATCAAAATAGGTCTTTATAAATGCAAAGGTTTCTAAGAGTATCGCAAAATGTTAGTTATTACAAAAACTTCACCACTGACATATCTATCATTACGAAATAATGATTGTCTTATAAAAATAGATAATAGCTGTGAAAATTAGAATTAATTAAAAAGGCGCTTCCAATTGATTAAAACCTAAGGCTTATGTCACAATTATCAGACATGTTTACAAACTAAACAAAAGTCAATTATCATAAAATTTCAGCTGCGACGCACTTTGACATGAAAAAAGTCCCAATGAAAATTTCGTACAGAGTTGCCTTTCTCTCCTTCCACTTTTCCCTAAACGTCTACAGTGTTTGGATAATTTTTCACATTTTTTACTCGTCACTCTCCCCTTATAATATTTATAGCGATTATCGTTTTTGTTTTAGCATTTTTTTTAATTTTTGATAATTCTGGATATTTAAAGCGGAATAGCTCAAGAGTCGAAAAATTTGTCAGCAAAAATAGATAAAACTTGGATATTACACCTCGTTAAAACGATACACACGAGAGTGGCTGCGTCGGCGGCGGCGGCGGCTTCTAAGCGATGGCTCATCGAGTATCTCATTTTCTAATATTTCTTCCTTTTTTTTCTTCCTCTCGACTTTCTATCTTTCTCTATAAGCACACGCGATCCCTTCTCACACGTTGCTCCCTCAAAGAAGCCGTTGTAACGATATACACTTTGGGAATAGGTGTGCAATGAAGACTGGAGTGGCACGCGAAAATGTTCATTAATAAATACTATGGTCTAAAAATTGAAACGTGAGATTCTTCATCCTTAGATGCTCATTATTTTGAAAAATAAGCATTGTCTTTTTCGCTATATCTGAAAAAATCTCCATTCCGACGGGGCGCGCATAGATTCAGATATTCTTTACAATTTCTCAATACAACATCATCTCACATATATAATTATTAAAAAAATTAGCCTGGTACTAAAAGCGAGCTTTCTATCTACCGCAACACACTATTCGCGTACCAGACAAAAGACAATACGATAATGTACACCGAAAATAAGAAAAATACTAAAGGCGCCTCCCGCTGATCTTTATTGCACATCCATACGCACAATCTCTGTTTCTCTCTTTCTCTCTCTTTCTCTCTAGATATACAGTCGGATTTCAACGTGCAATAATAATGACAATCGCGACGAGTTTGCGCGTCAATATATTTATATATTTATATATATATTAATATTAGTACAAATCAATAAGAGAAGGTCGGGCAACCGTGTATCCCAAGCATCGCTTAATCATTATATACTTCTTATATTATTATTTTCTTTATTTTGTTGACTCTCTTCCCACTCCCGCGCTTCTTGAGAGGGGAATACTTTTTTTACTCTAATGAGATATACTCGATCGACCAGAAATATACCTCGAGAGTCCGACAGAAACGCCGACGAAAGGTTCGGAAGCGAATTCTGTCCTCTTTTGCTACGATCGACACACGAGTCATCGCGCAAGTTTTGCGTATGAGTGTCTCCCCCCTCTCTCTCTCTCACTCTCTCTCTTCTCTCTCTCTCTCTGCCTCTCTCTCTCTTTCTATATATTTCACGTTTCCCCTTTTTACTCTTTAATATTTAATGTACGTTTATAATAATATACAGTTCCAGCTCCATTTCAATTAGTAGTCGAGAGCTTTGTGCTATTTATAATCATGTGCATGTTTGTTTTCTCTCTCTCTCTCTCTCTCTCTCTCTCTCTCTCTCTCTCTCTCTCTCTCTCTCTCTCTCTCTCTCTTTTTTTTTCTCTCCCCCGATCATCAATCATCGTCATCATCGTTATCATCATGTCAATTTTGTATATATATATGTGAAACCAACAGTGGGATCCTTTCGCAGCTCCGCTTTACAGTCGTCATCATATTGCGACATAGTCCCTTGACGCGTGCGGTGGCGGCGGCGACGGCCATATATATAGGATGGGCACGTCAATTGCGCGCACGACGACGCACTTCCTTGAGAAAGGTAAAAATTCAAAAGCTTGCTTGTAATTGTAAAGCTGACTGCTGCCTTTGTCAGCGAAAACTCTGTAGCGTTTATCATTATTTTTTCATCATTTTTATCTTTTTTTTTCCTTTTGTTTCATAATTCAGGCATCGAGGCAAACGAAGACAACGCCAGCTTCACTATGTACCCTTAGCATTATATAAGCTCGAAAAACTTTACTTCAGTTTGGCTGATTCTCTTACGTTTATATTATAAGCGGTCCTATACTGCGCGTGATAATCCCAATGCGAGAGGAAACTTTTCGATTAATGACGATAAAAAATAGGCAAGTTTTTTTTTCTACGTGTACGGGTGTGGGATGGGTGTGGGTGGCGTCCGTGAAGGTGGCTCAACAAATGAGCGCGAGGGTAGATGCGAAAGAACCCCAATGCTTACACAGACCGATTCACACGGCAATGATTACGAGAGTAAATAATACCTACGACGAGACATATCGTTCCGCAGCGATTAATGGATCCCTCTATGTTTACGGAGAGAGACGCGAGAGAACATTTACTCCTTTATAATCATCGTTATCGTCAACATCCTCATCATATTTTTATATATATAGTCGCACCTCGCTGATCCTGACAGGGTTCTCTCATATATTCCGGCTCTCGGTGCACGGTGTGGAGTTATAGTGTGTTGCCGTTGGTTGTGGTAATGGTGGTGGTAGTGGTGGTTGGTGGTAGTGGTCGCGGTATATAGATGGCGGATGTATTGTCTGTTCACTGCCAGTAAAACGGCCAGGCTCTTTATATACTGAACGTTTTCCCGTATATATTTATATGTACACCGGTGACTCCTGGCCCGTTAACAGCCTAAACATCGACGTGGGCATCGTCTTCATGAGAATCTGCAATAGAGAAGAGGTGAATTAGATATAAAGGACGCGTTTAATCGCTTCTGTAGTTGAGAATAGAAACTGCCTATACGAAAATCTTCCTAATTAATATTTTAACATTGAAATTCTTTTCTATATTTTAAAGGGTCATAATTAAAAAACCAATATATACCAATTTACATGACTAATATAATAAAATTGCTTCGACGTATCTTGAGCCAAACATTATCTCAATTCACCGCTATCAGAAAAAGTATAAAAAAAAGAGAGAACGAACCTCGCCGACGGAGGTGGCGAGTAGATTGACGATCTTTTCGTGTGGCACCGCGACGACGCTCTGATTATTAATCTCGATGATCCTGTGCCCGACTCTGACGCCTCCTCTCTCGGCAATGCCACCTCTCAGCAGGCTGCATATAACGCCGTTCTGCACGCTAAAGCCGAGCTGGTACTTAGTATCCGGCCGCTTGATTTTCACTTCGACGACAGGCGCGCAGGGCACGACCGTGAGCTTGACGACTGTCTGGTTCTTCGAGTTCTTGATATAGGTCTGGCAGGTGGAGAGTGGCAGGCCGACGAGGGAGACGCCGTTTATGGCGATTATCTGGTCGCCGATGTTCAGCTGGCCGCAACGTGCCGCCGCACCTGCTGGCGCGAGGTTCGCTATGACGACGGTTGGTAGCATTGAGCCCCAGCCAGATTCCACGATCACCACGCCCAGGATTTCCCCTTTGGCCTTTGGTACCACCACCTGTGCGAGGATAATCAAACGGTTGAGGTGATTAACGGTAGTAGTTTTTATAGATATATCGATGTTTATGTTGAGATTTATTTTATATATCTAAAATAAAAAATAAAATGAAAAACGTTTTCAATATTTGACAAATACGTAAGATTAGCTCTAGAAATGTATTTAGTAAACAATTGGTGCAAATTGAAAAGTTTGAAAAAGCTTTCCAAACTTCTATTGTGGATCGTATCGAATTGAGGCCAGGATAAAAGTTTGAGTTGAAACTTTTTATTTTTGTATTATATTGACAGGTAACACAGTTAGAAAACTTACGTATACATATAGATATATTTGTAAACGAAAAATGTCAACACAGTATACCTATATATAATACAGAATTTTTCCAACAGTGTTCATAATCAAAACTACACACGTGGGAAACTTTTTACTATAATTTATAGCTTCAGCGGTTTTCAGAAAAAAAAAATAAATTCATCCAGTATTCCAACAAATAATTCCTTCCTTTTTTACAGTGCAATGCTGTGCTTTCATGTAAATCTATAAAAAAAAAAAAAAAAAAAAAACCATTTCAAATACAAAAGTATAATAAAAAAAAAATTGTGACGCAAAGTACACGGGCGATTGCATCAACAGCCCTATTACATAGCAATCGCCATCACTACGTACACCATCGACACCCACCTCCTTCTGCATCTCTTTCTTGGCGAACATCTGCAGCTCGTCACCGAATATCTCCTGCGAGTTGAGCACCTCTTGGTAATCCATCTCCTTCACGAAGCTGTGATCCTCGATGCCATTGGCCTTGAGGAACTCCATATAGGCGACTTGAAAAGCCTGACCGATGCTCTGCGCGATGAACTGCGCCTCCTCGCTCTCGAACACGTGGCAGATCATCTTGGGCGTGCGATTCTTCGGCGCCTCGTCCATCTCGTGGGGCACGAAACGTCGACGCGCCATCAGCACGACGAGGTCGCCAATATCCGCGATATAGGATATCGTGCGCAACGCGTGGTCCATCATTATCTCCTTGAGGTCGGTGTTCAACACCATTATCTTCTCCGTCGAGATGAAGAGGTCGACCTCAGTGCTCGGCTGCGACTCGCCGTCCGGTGCCTTTTGGTTGATGCGAAAACGAGGCTTTTGTCAATGATTTTTTTTGCTTTTTCGTCGTTGCTATAAGTTTGGCGTGTGTGTATGTATGTGTGTGTGGATGTTTTCGTTTTTCATTTTCTTGTTTTATATAGGCTCGACGTCAAGCTTTCGGCACGGGACTAAGCAGCAAGACTACGCGAGTTCGAGAGATTGTTTATAGTTATAGTTTGGATATATCAACGGTCATTGAGAGATTGTGTTTGTAGCTCGTGTGATTCTTGAGGATATAAATAATTATATTGAGCAGGTGATCGATTTTTATAGTTCTAGAGCATCTTGTGCGGAAACGTAATCGGAATATTTGTAAGGATTATTGATCGTCGTTACCCTTGTAAATATGTTATTCACTATTTTTTTATGATCAGACAAAGAATTAGAAACCGATAAAATGTCTTCGATTTGATGAGACTTTTAAAACTTACAATATTCCAATTACGTTTTCGTGTTAAGTTGTGAAGATTAAAAATGGATTAGCTCGCTTATAATAATTTACAGCCTCATTGATCATAAAAACCCTGTAAGGTATGTGTGCCATAATAATAATATATAAAAAGACGTTTGAACAAATCGTGTGGTTCGTGTAAAGTGTACTTTTGGTGTCTATTGCCACGATAAACAACAACAAAGACAGTACAAAAGTTACGCTCGATCGGCTCGGCTGATGAAAATGATGTTCAAAAAAAAAATGAGATTCTGCTGCTCACTCCCGCGCGCAAAACTATCGATGAAGCGTTTCAAATGCGTTATATAAAAAAAAATTGAGAGAACAACAACTTACCAGAGCCTACACGCGAAAGCAGCATATGGGCGAAGATGAAAAATGCAATTTGGTTAATATTAGTAATGGCAGAGATTATTAATTTCTTAAGAGCTATAGATGTTAATACGTTAGACAATAATTAAGGGAGCTTCAGGCGATATATGTAGCGATCAGCACTGGCTGTCTTAATTTGGGCATGGACGATGGAAAACTCGGTTATGGTAAAAAGGGGAAAAGGAGCAATGACAATGGAGCGTGAAGGTAACAAACAAAAAGCGGAAAACGAAAGAGTCTGCATAACGTGGAAAGTATAATCAACAAAAATCAAACTAAAAAAAAAAGAAGAATATCGCAATCCTCGACACATACTCGTCGTTACGAAACTCTCGCTCTACTATACCACGCCAAAAACTCAAACGAATACAACTGAATCAATATAATAATGATAAGTATGTTATATGTGCGAAAGACGAGAAAAAAAAAATAGTAAGTCGCATTCAGCAAATCCACACACACAGACACACACAGCAACTCAATCAATGTTGAAAAAATTCCACATGACGCATCTGTACGTGAATGACCATTGAAAATCACTCGGCAATAAGTAACCCTCACTCTTCTTTGTTTGCCAAATATCAGCGACAAGCCATCGTAAAATCGCACTCGCCATCATCAATTTTTCAAACACGATTCAGCCGACGAGCAGCGTATAAGAAAAAAATCTTTGGAATCAAACTTCCATTACTCGTCCGAGCTCAACGTACTTATATTTACACATTATGCGTACACTACACACGCAATGTATCTATCTATCTATCTATCTATCTATCTATCCATCGACGTGATAATAATAATGTACATGATTAAGTGTCACAAGACACATGGCTTCCAAAAATTCTTTCCTCGGACCGACAGAAACAGAAAGACAGAGAAAGAGAGACAGATAGAGTATGTGTAAGATAGAACCAGAGTATAATATATAGGTTGAAGGGGGGGTTGTGTGGTGTGGGTGGAATTTGGCTGATTTGGGGGGCTTGCAAATGCTCTACAAACAATCGTCATGACATCTCTCGACACCTTGATTTTCGTCACCGCCTCCTCGACCATGTGCTTCTTGAGCCGTTTGCGCCTCTTGCGGCCGCCCTCCTCCTCGACCTCTACCGAGCCCAGGAACTGGAGTCTGAAGACCGTCGGATCAGCTGTGCTCAGACATCCCTGCTGAGCTTTTGGTTTCGGTTGTACCGGGGTAGCCGCCGCCTCTCCAGCCATCAGCTCCTCGCTCGAGTCGCACTCGTCGTCCTCTGGACTCGCGCAACGACCCATGTAGATTGTCGAGGATTTCGCTACCAAAGGCGGCGGCTCTTGGTGTGCTGCTGCTGGTTGCTGTACTGGTAGCGGTGGTGGTACTGGTTGAACGACGAGAGGAGATGTCGGGCCGTCTTGGGGCTTTTGGGTCGATTGGTCGCGCGGTTGGTTTTTGGAAACAGAGAGAAAGAATACTGGCTAGTGATGCGTGGCCGATGGGTACACCTTGGTATAACCGCACCTGGACAGATACGCTGACTGCTTCTTCGGCGCGAGGTTTTTAGCTTGAATTTCGTTGTTGTGGATTGTATAAGAATTCGAGTAAAAAAAGAAAGGAGAAACAAAAAAAACTCTGTAAGATGGTTCTTTCGTCACTTTTGATGTTTCAAAAATAGCCGTTTAAATATTTACGATAAACTACTCTATGATGTTTCTATTTTGAAAAAGAATTTTCCCACGATAAAGATTAAAATAATAGCCTATGACCTCGATTGAATAATAATAGAAAATTAGATATTGATAAGATATTAGTTCCGTTGTGACACGTTTATTGAAAAACCTAATTAAAAAGTCGTTATTTTGACTTTGTTTAATGGGTGCTTTTCCAAACCATCTTTTCAATTCAATCAATAGCGCTTTACTTATAAACGTTTCAGCAAAATTAAGCAAAAATATAAACGATAAGTTCGCTTTTAGAAGTTAAATACAATGGTGAAAACCTACTTTGTTGAAAGAGTTAACTATATAAAATAGATCAATTTTTTTTCATTCCACGAAAGAACTATCTCATAAACGCGCACGTCTCGAAAACCAAGTAAAGAAGCAGTCAGCGATTCAGTCATCTCTATATAAGCGAGTTTGGAGGGGGATGCTAGAAAACCGCCGGCGAGTCTCTCAAAATGATAAACATAACACAGAGTTGTTTTAGATATAGCACATTAAAAATTTTTTTGATTTTGCGGATGAACATTCGAAACTACGAGCAATGCCACAGATACATAAGACAAAAGTACCACAAAACGACACTCCGTTTCCATGAGTTTCACGATTCTCGGCCAAAAAATATAACACTAAGAGTATATATAATAATAATAGTAATAGTATACGCATTATCCTACGATTATCGTTAAATCAAGCACAATCTGATTCTACAGTTCGGATAAACAAACGAGCTTGGATTCAGAGATAACAACATCAATGATAATACAGCAGCTCAGATCATCGGTATAACAGTCCCCATGGCAAAAAGAAAAGTAAAGGCATGTAATATAGATCGTATACGTAAGATTTATTGTGAAAAACAAAATAATAAAACAGTCGTTAAAACGTAAAGTAAGTGCTATCGATGTCCAGCTTTTAACTCGGACATGTCAACTCTGTAAAGTTATACGTTATACTTCATGCTACGACACTGTTACAAGACTACAAAAGGAAATAAAGTCAAGTCTCGGCATTAAAAGCTGATCCAAAGACAGCCACTCGACTATAAAGAGCGTTACAAAGTGGTAATGTAAAGTTTTTATAATTTTAATAATTCTTTAGTTTTAGCAATATTGAGATGTTTACGACTGAATATTCGTTAATTAATTTTTGGCATTTAAAAATATTAAAATCGTGTGTCACACGTGTTAAGAAAATAGAAATTGAATCATTGAATATAGAGCAGGCTGCATAAAAGTGAATTATAAACAATTAATTGTTCAAACATTTATTATCGTTTGTGAATGAAGCTCTCAAGAAAAGGTGAAAGAAATGAATTACGTGATGATCTTTGCAATCTACATGAAAAGACGTCTTTTATGATCCTTACTTGACTCAAGCACAGCCGATCATTATAGAGAGTGACACATAGTAAAAAAGGTTAATGCTACGATAAGTGAAGACAATCGCCAAGTGTACACAGCGTATGTGTGTGAGACATCGGCAATCCTCCCTCTTTTTCCATGTAAAATACGGTTATTGCTCATTACTTTGTGCCAGAAGACTTGTAATACTGTGAGATTACACACAATCAAGTGCAAATGACGTACAAAGTAGCTTTGGTGGTTTTTCAAATCTTTCTCGTTTTTTTTTTTTTTTTTTAATTCTTTAATCAAAATAACGTCTTTTTTCGACGTTGCATCGTTCATTATCGATACTTCAGAGTCGTGAAAAGCAATTGCAGTTAATTTCTGTACACGTTTGTGAAAAAATTTTCAGTTAATTTTGATCATCGACATATCTGATAATGAGTTTAGTTCGATTCTACAATTGCTTCTGTACGAAGTACAGTACATATATATATGCGTAAACACATTTCGGATGGATAATGTGGAATTTTTTTAACATTTATTTTTATTACACACACTTTAATGGTACCTTAGATATCTGAACATTCTCTCTAAAAACTACACTTCTATGACATATTTCTAAATTATCGGTAAATACCTAAGAAAAGTATCATCTAACAGAATGAAAGTCTAGGCTAATTACATTAGTGGTAACAGAGCATTCAGTTCTATACGTGATGAAAATACTACGTAGAATGTAATCGACAATTCGAATAAAAAAAAAAGTCATGATAACATATTAGGCGTTGATATACAAAATTCTGCTTATGATATAAAAATGAAACTACATGAACAATTTATCTATAAGGTATCATTACACTTGTAATCGCTAAGTGGAACATACACGATGCAATTACACTTCACAGACTTGTTCGTTACGTGAGAAAAGAAGTATATAATATGTATGTATATATAGACTCTTCGAAATCCACCACAAGGCATTAATGAGTATATAGAATAGCTAATCTCAAAAACTACATTAAGAAACAGTAATATAATAAAGTGAGATAGTTTTAAGTTCGAGTACATAAGTATAAATAATCAAGGGGTCACAGGCAGTCGCACAATACAGTTTTGGAAATACAGAGAAAGAGTGAAAGAAAAAGATATATAGATATTATAGATAGATAGATATAGAGTGTGTGTAAGTATAAGTACGTGTGTGATTAAACGATTCTATAGAAGGGCGCGGAACACGATTCACAGTAAGATATAGACGTTCAAGGCATTCTTAGACTTCATACACCAAATAATAGTAATAATAAAATAATAATAAGAGGTATATAATAAAACAAAAGGTGAGCAAGGAGCATGTAAAAGTGCGCGCAAGCAACGCATATATTATCCTTCTTTTTCCCGCGTAAATAATATTTTTTCCGAGCTCCGGGAGGAGGGCGCGAAGAGGAAGCAATTTGAGTAATTGTTTCGTTTGCGCCCGCGCGCGCGTCAATTTTTCAAAGCAAATTGCTGATAGCAGAGCGACAATAACAGGCGGCGCACATATATACGCTCTGTTTGTCGAATTGCACTTTTACACACCACCTTACTTACGTAAGGAACTCGCAACGTTATATACCAGTTGTACACAAATTAAATTTCAAAAAGACACTCAAGGAGCGGCCGGATTAATTTTACAAATTAATACAGCTCGTCGATTTGTAAAATCAATCCAAAAGTAAACGAAAAGAAACAGATATATAATCAAAAAGAAAAAGGGAGGATGTAATCTGGCGGTGAGAACGAAAAAAAAAAGAATAGAAGGGGGTACGGGACAGAGGTGTTATTCTAATTTTTTTTTTTTTTCAGTGAAGTGTGACAGTGGTGGTGGTGGTGGTGGTGTCGGTGAACAATATATATTGAAGTATATAATAGTGAGGAAACAGCGGAGTGGGTTTTCGCTACATCGATTAAAAAAAAAAGAAAACATTCATTATTGTAGGTTTCTCAGCTCTTGCACGAGACGGCCGTTAATATATGCGAGTATACAAAGGCTTATTATTTTAGTTATTATTATATTATCTTCCTCCTCATTCCGCATATCGGTTAATATAATTGAGGAACCAAGCGAACAGGGATAAATTTGTTAATCGAACAGTATGCTATTGTTAAAAACTATATGCGTATTATATGCAAGAGACAAGTTCGCTCAGTTGCTCATGCTGGTGTTAATATTATTATCACATATTATCTACCTCAGCCCGTGGTTCGATCTTTTCATCGAAGGTATATATCTTGCCTATAGTTGCGCGAGGAGAAACAAGCGCGCGCCTTTTTTTTCCTCTCCACGTGTCGCGAGCCGTTATATTATTATTATCATTATATATATGATCGTTGCATTAATGTTCGATCGCGCTCGCGCTATTAAACTCTCTACACGCGCGCCTTTCGCAAGCCCACTTTTTTCAATCCTGGAATCCCATTGCCATCGACCGTTCGCGGATAATTCATCACACACACATATACGCACACACACGTACGTCGGCATAAATGGAAAAGTCGGCGTTTCGAAAGCTCCCCATACACAGACGCATACACACACCTGTTTCTCCAGCGAACTAGCGGCGAAGTAAGACACGTGGGATTTTATATATTATACATAAAATGCCAATGTAATCATAATAATAATAAAAAAAAAGACGAAAAAAAAGGATAGAGACAAAGGGTAAAAAAATATAATCTCACGCACGACAATATAATAATCGTCATCTCCATCATCATCATCATCATCATATAATAAACGTACCTTTATCCTGGACACGGCCTCCTCAGCCTGGCACATGCGGGTCGACTTTGTCGGCTGGCCCTCACAGGCGAGTTGCGTTGAGCCAAGGTAACGGGCCCGGAACAGCACACCCTCGATGAGGACTGCAGGGTCGTCGAGTAGCGCTGAAATCGTCAACGACACGCACCATTTAGACTCGCTGTTGTTTGTCAGCTCGCCGAAAACCGAGAGGTAATCCGTGGGACAGTGAAGCGCGCGCATCGTTGATTCGGGGTTATCGGTCGGTACACCGCGGATCACGATGAGGATGGGCTCCGAGTCCAGATCCGATTCGGTCATCATGCTGAGTTTAAGTGTGCGGTTTATTATACGTAAAAGGTGAGTGACTGCGGTTTCGCGAGGTCAGTGGCTGGTTTCCTTGAGGGCGAGCGTGCACTTCCTCGTTGAACCATTTAAGTATCGCTTTTTTTTTTAATCTTCAATGAAATTCGTTTTGAAATACTTTCGGTGTGGTATTTTCTATGTTAATCACTGCGAATATACTTTCACTTGGTACTATATGATTGGGGCACCTGCCACCGGCACATCAAGTGCTCGAACTACGATATTAAACAGCAACGATGCGCCGAGACATTCCGAAAAATCCTTATCTTCTAATCAGGCTTATTTCGAAACGAAGGCATCTATCCTTATCACTCAATAACACGCGCGCTATCTTAATTGCCACGCGCAGCCTCTGCAATTCGTCTATACACGATCACTGATAATACGACGCGCAATGAAGAAGAAAAAAAAACCTCTCGGCTCTCGGTGTCTGAGCCCGACTGCGCCTGATTTTCCACATCTCGTCCTTCGACAGAGAGATACATATTCTCTCTCTCTCGCGCGCGCGAAACGAGCGAGTTACGTACCCGTGATCGAGGAGAGGGAGAGCACAGCAGCCGTTGACAGTAGCAGCAGTAGTAGTAGTAGTAGTAGTAGACCGCCACACACGTGCACGTTGTTAGTTGTAGAGGAGTAAGTGAGTGAGGAAAAAGTACAATGGTTATCAATGATTAGTATAATTATAGGCGGAATGATACGAGAGATGGTTTATGGTTCTGCGCGAAGGAGTGGGTTTGTTTGGTTTGCATTACTTATAGACGCAACCGGTTCTGTCTAGGTGGAAAATGGAGTCGTTTTCGTTTTTTATAGAGCCGCCGTAGACAAGTTCCTGATTAGTGCAGCGATTGATATATAATTAATGCGGAATCGTTATGAGGTATGGAATTATTACCGCGACACGCGTGAATTACGTTAGATCGTGAAATTATTTATTACGTGATTGTTTTTGATGGTGCAAAGTGAACTTTGACCATTTTAAAACGACTCCATCATTGGTACCAAGAAATTGAAACAAAGAAAGGGAAAAACTTTCTTTGCATCATGCAGTTAATTTACGTTATTATCCAATACCCTCAACCTCATTCAGTTAAATTAAAATACTTGATTAAACTATTTACTTTGAAAAGTTACTTTATAGTTGAATACGTTAATTGATTATTAGTAATGCGAGAATAGTAAGGTAGACGATTGACTGTCGAGTCTTACCTTCTTTATTTCTACTCTTCTTTTTCCCCTCCTTATCCTGAAAGCAAAAGAAACACACGATTACGTCGAGGAATTTTATAAAAAGCGTGCACTAAAGCTCGATCGTTTAGATCCTTTTCATCTAATCTCCATGCAGTAAACATTGTCACATAATAGAATATATAAATGAAATAAATGATATATTGTTAAATAATTAATGAACGAAGAACACATGTATGGTAAAAAAAGGTTGTAAAACAATTGTTTCGGTAGATTGATATACATAAAAAGTTGTCGTGGTGTACATAAAATTAAATTGCCGGCGAACATAAATCTTCAGAAAAAGGTGCAGGAAGAGAAAGGAAGGTCACAGCCAAACGTTGTGTTTTTAAGAAAAATAAAGGTGAACCACTAAATATTAGAGGTAAATGTCTGTTTTAAGCTCAATTTTAATTTTCAAGCTTTCGATTAATCGAAATGGCATTTTGAGGCAGCGTGAATAAAAGAATTATTCTCGGAATTATCGTACGTGCATCGAATCAAGACATTTACCATTTTTATTCTGAGTACTAACAATCATCTAAGTGTATAGTGTAAATATACGAACATTTTCAGGATAAATCATCGTATATTGTATAAAGTATATGAATAAAATAAGCTTAAGCTTTGTTTCGTCGTCTTCTTTCTTTATCAACATATCTATCTTTAAAATTTTTAATTTCATCAATAAACAATAAACATTCTTTTAATAAGATGAGTGCAAATTATACTTGTTCAATAAAATTTATTAAAATATACATTTGATTTTACCATAATTAAAAAGGATCAATACGATAATTTATTAAAAAAAAGAGATTTTATATTATTGAAAATACTACCTATAGCTTATTATAATTAATGAGTCGGAATTTTACATCCCATTGTTTATTAAAAAATATATAATTTTTATGAATAAAATTTAAATCACTCGTGAATTACAAGTAATGAAGTCTGAAACTCTTAACTCTCCCGTCATAAGTTAGTTATTTATGTTAGAACTGCGATGAATAATGATGTGAAACAGTTAATCAATTTTTCCATTAAATAAACGCATGCAAAAACGCAGTTTAAATTTTACGAAGCAATAAAACTAAAAAATCAAAGCGAAGTAAAACAATTTTTATCATGTCCCTCGAAATCATTAAATTAGAACAATTGTAAAAACTACCTCAGATATAGCTTAATCCCTCAAAAAAAAAAAAAAGAAAGAAGACGATCAACGCATATATTATATAAGATAAGTATGATATGTATATATACAAAGCTCAAAGCGCGCTGGCATAATCTACAAGCTGCGCTCTCGTTTAACGTGTCTGTAAGTGAGATATATATCTGGTGTGTTGTGTATCGGTCGGTGAGGGTGCACCTTTTTCACCTTACTGACGGGCTCCTTGAGGCTGCGCGGGGACGAGGGGGAATTTTTCGCCGGCGGCGAGGTAGCGGCCGCTTGTCCGCTCGTGGCCTTCGCCAATGGGCTACTCGCGGGACTAGCCCCATTGTTACCGCCCGACACAACCTGCGCAACAGCCGCCGCCGCCGCTGCAGCAGCAGAGCTGGGAGTCGAGGCTGTAGCCGGTGGCGAGGCGGACGTCGAGGGTAGCGGCTCGCTGACCGCCGCCGCCGGTGACAAAACAGAGGAGGACGACGAGGCGGGTGTCTGCTGCTGCTGTTGGTCCGGTGAGGTGGCTGGTGCTGTCGTCGTCGGCAGCGAGAGACTCGTCGGTGGTTTCGCCGGTGTCGCGGGCAGCTGCTTCGATTGCTGGAGTACGGAGGACGAGGCTGAGGTCGACGAGGCTGGCAGCGGCGGTGGCGCTGGCTTCGAACGCTCGCCCGACAGCGAGGTCGGCAGCAGCGTCCGCGTCTTCGGCTTGCGCCAGCCCTGTGCCGTTCAGTGGCAGTGGTGGTGGTGGTTGTTGTTGCATATAAGGGAGACATAGGGTGCCACAGGTTATATATACAATGAGGCCGGTTGTAGCGTTGATAACACGCGAGCGAGGGGAGGGTATATACTTATACACACGTCGCGCAGCAGTGCTGTGTGTGGTTCTATGGTAACAGCACTGCTGTCTGTGGTTTGGGGTGTTAAGTACACGCGGTCATACTAACCAGCTATATGCGTCGTATATACTTGTTTGTGTGGCCGAGAGCTTGCGTTGTTTTTATAAATATTCTACTTCGTTTTACAATATTTATACTTAATAAGTTGTTTTTTAAGTTAAAATGAATCTTATTAATAATAAATCAAGCAAACTCTCTCATTAGAACACTGTGTTACAATTTTCTAGTTGAACTCAATTCTTTTATCTCAATCACTAGTAGACAATCAACAATGAGCGAGCTTATTTTTACAATAAAAAAATTGAGTTTGTGTGCTCAAAAAGGGGATCCAACTTGTGCAATTTTAGTGTAATATACTGAAATCTGGCGGATTGGTGAGCTTTGTTACCAAAAGAAGTACAGTTACGGGAATAACACCAGTGCGATATAATATATTATTGGTGGATGTATGTAACACTTAGTTAAAGGTTTAATTCGTGATGTAAGAATACCAACTAGTGTCTCTATCCCAACTATGTTTTGCATTTGGACAAACAGCTATAACAAAGTATTTCCTCTATCTATAGAGCTCGTGTGGTATAAAAATCATCAAGCTAAGCCTATCCTCATATCAAATCCGCTGAACATCTCGTGACTTCCGTCTCTTACAACATCGTAATCTATCATCGACACCCTAGTCAAAGAGAAACCTTTAAATGCAAAAAGACATGGGAACGGTAAAACTGACCTTATCGTCGTAGAATCCCTGATCGTCCGTCCGCTGCTGGCCGAGCAATCGATCCGTCTCGAGATCTGTGTCGGCCTCCTCCTCATCGGCAGCTTCCTCTGCTTCGAGATCCGCGTCGTCGGCGTTGCGCCGTACTTCCGAGTCCTCGCTGTTGCTCTCCGTGCAGATCCTCCGCCTGCCGTCCAACAGACTACACCTTAGTTAGACGCACTTATATTGCGTCAGCGTAGAGAGACAACATTGGTTTCTCCCACATATTGTATAGACGTAAACCACGTCTTCGCAATGTCTTTGCATAACGTACCTCGGTATCCAGATGGGACTGACGCTGGGCTCGGGTATCTCCTCGGTGGGCGACTTTACAGGCAGCGTCTTCGTGCGCTGCAGCGCCATGCGGATGTCTTTAATCGCCGCCTCGACCTCGCCACCGCCGACCTGGTCCAGGCCTACGCTCTGTCGGCTCTGTGGTGCCGGTGGAGGTGGTGTACCCAAAGGATCGAGGCCATCTAGCTGTAGCTCGCTCGTTGTGTCGTACGAGTTCTCCTTTTTCGTGATGAACAGCTCTGGAGATGCTGTAAAATTTTGTTATTTTAATTGTGTTTTAAGATATGCGAGTGTACGTAATTGTTAAGAAATACGAACCGGTTTGAAGCCTCAGATTAATATCCTTGGCATTATCATTGTTATCCGTGCCCAGCATGTCGTTTCTCGTCCTCTGAATTATCTCCTTTTCAATTTCGTTAATTTGCCGTTTCATCAACATCACGGTCGGATTGTTGTTATCCGTGTCACTTGCGTGGCCACTTGATAATCCGTCTTCTAATACCGGCATGCTCGTGTATATCCTATAAAAATTCCAAACATGTTAATTAAAAAATACCATCAATTTCAATCTCTTACACAAGTTTTTGACGAAAAATGTTACCTAAGTGAATCGCTATTGTTGCCGAGATCGCCGACGGAGCCGAGCAAACCGCTCGCGGGTAGCAGCTCGTTGTCCATCATCATGAGAGACATTTCGCTGTCGAGGTCGCCGCAATTGCTGTCGCACTCAGTCGTCTCGGGGCTCAAGGTGAAATTCCGAGAATGGCCGACCTGTAGACCGACCTCCGTTTCGCCCAGGTCTTCGCTGCTACCAGTACCCACCGACAGATCGAGGAAGTTGTTTTCGTGCTCCGTCTATTGGGAATATTTTTCATAATAAAAATTGACATCTTTAGCAATATATTTTTCGAAAAATTGCGCTGATAGTTACGTGAGATAGTTCCGTTTTGTGTTTCTTTGGCGACTCGTGGACCATGACCTCCTCCGTCGTTGGAGGCACGCTGGCCAACCTCTGGCCGACGTAGGCACTGCCACCTTGCCTCCGGAGCTCGTAATCCAGATCCTGAAACAAAAATTTCATAAGTCAAAACGAACTTTACCAAACGAACCCTCGACGAGACAGGGATGCGAGTATACCTGAAACGGAAACGGATCATTGCCATCCTTATCGTCAGCCGTGACCGTTGGCGCGGGGCACTTGAAGAACTCCTCGAGCACCTTCCTCGTCTCGGAGAATTCATACAAATAATCGAACGTACTCGCGCCGAGAGATTCAAGACTACTAAGGTTATCACTAGGTACAACGAAGGGTTTGAGCGGGCTCTCAGTGCCGGACCGCTCGACTGTCACTCTTCCACCATCATCTTCCTCCTCCTCTTCGTCATCCTCATCCTCGTCCTCTTCGGCTAATCGATGCGACGGCGATGAAGCGCCAGGCGCCACTGCGTTCGTCGGTGACGCGATCAAGCTCGTTGTCGAGGTTGTGTTGTTGATCACCCCAGTGGCCGCATTGAAGCTCAGTGCCGCGGAGCTTGCCAACGGCGAGGATGCTGACGTGTTTAGCACGATGTTGCTCTGCGTGCAGACGGTGTTCGGGCCGACGAGGCAGCTGCCTAGCGGCGAGTCGTCGAGATGACTGAGCACGCTTGGCTCTATCACAGAATTACTGTCTACTATTATCTCGCTGCAGTTCTCTTCCTTCTATTTCGCACAAAAAAAAACACAGTATGAATCAATAATTTCATTCCATAAAACAAGATTATAAATTTACAAAACAAGTCGATTGTTACTTCTTTTTGATTGGGCGTCGTTGGCAGTACACGCTGGGGGAAGCCCGGCCGGGGCGCTACGTAGACGGACGACGGCGACGAGAGCAGTGTGGGCAGCCTAACGTTCTCGCGTATGCCGTAGCGCCGAGGACTGCCCGAGTATTGTGCGATGGGCAGCTCACCGATGATGCGGCTTGCGGCGTTGCCCGGCACGCTCTTGTGGTTCAGCTCCGGCGATGGGAAGTCGCCCTCGCAGTCACTCGCCGGCGTTATTACCTGGAATTTCAGTTGATTTAGTGGTGGAGTTCAATTGTCGAGTTAAAAACAAAAAAAAAAAAAATTTTGTTTTTATTGCATTTTAATGATGAAAAATTTAGAATAAGTCAGTATCTGATATCTCAAGATTGGCACCTTTTTAGGAAAGTATCTCTCCTGAGATACCTAAATACCTAATAATTTTTATTACAACATTGGCATTCACTCGAACATTATAGACTCAATTTTCCATTCATTAAAGGATTAACCCAAACTATCCAATTCATTACAAAAAAAAAAAATATACACTTCTTGATAATAGATCAACTAATCACCTTAAAGAAATCGGAAGAATTGCGATGGTATGTCGTTGTGGGACTGGGGCTACTGCACAAACTGGAACTCAATGGCTCTGGTGGTGTCCTGCCTTGCTGCTGCTGATGCTGTTGCTGCTGTTGCTGGAACAGCGTGTCGTCATCAGCGAGGACACTAGAACCGCCGTGAAGTTGCGAGGCCGTCGTCGAGGAAGAGCCAAGGTCGAGCCTGAGGCCCGCCCAGTTGTCGTCGATGTCGTCGAAGACGACGACCTCGCCGTCGCTCACCAGGGACATGCCCCCGGCGGCGGTGCCCGTGCGCGCCGGCGTCGCGTTGTGGTTCGACGACTGGTAGCCCTGGGAGAAAGGAATAATTAATTTAGTTTCTGCATTAAACTTTACTTTTAAGATTGATGATAATGTAACATACCAGAGTGTCTATACAGTTCTTGGGTAGCCCGTACTCGAGATCCGTGATGCTTTTGGGCCCAGCCACATTGTGCTCCACATTGTTACTGTTCAGTATTGAGTCGTAGCTTATGAGACGATTGCTACGGTTGCTCTTTGGTGAATCGTAATCCAGAATGGATTTACTAGCGTTTCTACGTACAGAATGCACCTCACTGGAAAATACTGTCTCTGTCACTTCACGGTGCATCCGTTGCCTTCTTGTCTCTGCACATCTGTTAAAAATTTCAATCATCAATATCCATCAATCAAAGTACTCACATTGGTTTTTATTTGTATAATATGATTTTGTATGAGAATTCCACTTCATATTTTAAAGATTTGATAATTATTAAATTATTTAAACTTATAGCATGTAATTAAATTCTTAAGGAAATGTCATAAACCAAAGAATCTAACAGAAACTTAAAACATTGTTTGAATTTTATAGCAGGCTTTAAATTAATCTGATGAATGTAATTGAGTAATATATTAATTCTTTGAAAAGGAACACTATACACACAATATATTAAGATTTAAAATATTTACTAACTCCTTTATATATTTATTTATTACAAAGAGCAAAAAGCAATTTACTTTTCGAAAATACTCAAATATGAAAGAAGATGATTAAAAATAAACTTTTGGTATTTAAAAGTTTGAAAGTCACATGGGTATATGATTAGAACTAAATTTATTAAAAATCTTAGCAATACTCACCGACTTCTCAATTCCCAAACACTCTGTCTATTAGGAGACTTATTATTTTTCTTCAGTGATAACTTATTATCCGACTGACTGTCATCATTGGTCAGTGAGTTAGAAGCAGTAAGGAAACGTTGCTTGCGCGATGCCACTTTGCATCGACTTTGTGAAAAGACCTCCCGACCGCCAGCAATTTCTATAATTCTGAAACAAAAAACATCACAAACATTCAAACAAACAGTAACAAAATACTGCAACTTAAAGTATATCTCATCATCATCATCACTAAGAACCTGATAGTAAGAGAGTTCCGTACAGAAAACTAACAACAGTTGGGTGTGTACTCAAGTGTAACACACCTCCTTGGCAGTCTAACTCAATGAGATCAGCTCAATTGTCGGTGCATACGAAATTGAAGCGAGCGAAAGAGCGAGAGAAAAAGATTCCAAACATCTGACATCACTACACCAGTCATAACATCATCTCTCGCAGTGCATTGTAGGTACAGATGTTCTCTATACCTCCGTATGTATATCTTCGTCCCTCCCGCGCGCTTCAGCAATTCCTTTCCCTCGGAAATAACCTAGAGAGAGGCCACTTTATTCCTCCGGAGCGAGCGAGAGAGGCGACGCTGCAGCTGTCATCTAACATGGGAGAAAAACATATGTGCGCGGCGCGGGGAGCGTCGTCGATAGTATAGTAGACGACGTCGGTGGCTACGAGACGACGACGACGGTGCTAAGCGTGTAGCGCAGGTATAATCTCCCGTAAAGTCATCCGTGTCACTCGTGAGTCCGGAGCTCGAGGAAGACGCTCTCGAGTCGCTCGGTAGCTCTCTGTTTGTCGCGAGAGAGAAAAAAAAAGCCCGTGCACCTATGCAATATTTATGCGCGAAAGTCGGTGAAAAAAATTTCGTACATAAATCAATCTATGTATATATGACACATGACGTGGGCCTGGTTACGGATTTGGCCGTGTGCTGGCGCCACGCGACACTTTCGCCTACTCTCGCTCTCTCAGATCTTTCGTATATACCTATTTATATTTCTCTACCTCTCGTACAACCAGCGGGGGCTGAATATGTCTCTAATTATCTCCGTTATACTTCCGATTGTTAGCACTTGCGGTGCGAAACTTGCGAAGACGACGTCGAATAGTCGTCTACCCCGCCGTAACCTCAAAAGATCGTTAACCTCTTCTCCCCGCGCGCGCTGTCCGCTGCGCTGGTGTAGCAGCGACAGCTCCAGTCGATCCGCGCGTGCTGTATGTGCATGTGCAGAGAGAGGGGAGATAGATAGGGAACACTACACCGGTGTAATCGGAGCCGCAAGTGAAACGAGTCAATATTTGGAATTACACACGCTAAATATTTCGCGAGAATAGATAAAAGCACCGCGCGAGCGAGCGAGCGATAGTGTGCAGGCGCGAGCGAGAGAGGAGAGGGAGGGAAGTTCAATATTGGTCGGGAAAGAGAGATAATGTTCTCTCTCTCTCTCGCTCCTCTGCGCATGAAGTCATGTATTGAATGGAGCTATTGTCTGACGCGCGCCGCTCCTCTCTGCGATATATTTTTTCTCTTCCCTCGTTAGATAATATACACCTATGTGTGTGTGTATAGATTGACCAGTTTTTTTTCGGTTTGGTGATTTATACTCGCCACAGGTTTGCGCATCTTATCGCTAAACGTGTAGCTTTTTAAATAAGTTTGATGATTTTGGGATTTTATACGTACGCGTCACACGACTGCTAAATATAGGTACTTGGGTAAAATTCCATCGTACACATCAGCGAAAATATGTTCCAGGTCACAAAATATATATTTTTCAATTGATTTATGGTCGGACTTGTTAAATAAAGGAATGTAGAATGTTCCAATTAAAAAATTCAGTTTAAATAATATATATCGCACGTTTTTCCGCACGAATTTTATTATAAATTAACGAAAAATCGTGATTTATATATAAATAACGAAAATTTCCACAAAATTTGTGTAATACGGTAATGCAAAAATTAAATGTACACATCACCGCAGTCTCACACCACCCACCGTCCTATCGAAACAACCCAGACGACTATTAAAAAAAGGGAGGAAAGAAAGAAAGGAAAATTTCAATTTAACAGCGCCACGTGACTCGCATTGCCCGCCTCCAATCACATAATTCAAGCCCTACTCCGTCCCACGTCTCTCCTCTAACTCGCGCATTCACTGACCGTCGTCGTCGTAGCTCGGAATTCACCTTAACCACCGTCTCCTTGTACACACTCGGTGTACACGGACAATACCCCCTTTGTAACCGCTCGCGCGAAAAGACGGCGGGTAAGAAACAATAAGCTTCTTTTCGCAAGAAGAAGGAGCGAACGAGGAAAAAAAAAACAACGCGACCTCTGTATGAGAAATTCCTTTCACGCGCGATTTCTAAGGGTCCGCCTCTCCCGCGAGACGATAAACAAAAGGCGATAAACGCGTTAAGTTTATATACGTTTGCGCTCGATAGAATTTTCCCGAGGCTCGTGATTTTACCTGAATTTAGGTCGCGCTGCGCATTTGAGCGACGTTTCCGCGGCCGCGCGAGGAACACACAATATATCGTGTAATGTGTCGACGAGAAGTGAGCTGGCGGCTCTGCGCTTCTTTTGTATCTACCTCGAGCTGTGTTGAGCGCTTAATAACCGAGGGATGTATGCATGTGGGAAGACGAGAGTCGAGAGGGACTCTTTCAAGTGTTATAATCCTGCCGTCGCGCGAGAAAGTAGGATTGAGGGTGCGGTGTAGTGCTCGCGTTTTAATCATTGATAAGGGGAGATTCACGGTGGGATTGAAAGTGCATATACTGAAAAATTCCTGGTGTATAGCTCGACGGGGTTCTCTGTTTGTTATTTCGATATACACGCGCATCGTCATACCATAAGCAATAAAAATCGCTTTATAAAATCGACCTCGACCCTAAAAAGAAAAAACAAACTATATACGACTCACATAACAAACCGCTTTCAACTCCTCGACCCCCGTGTATATGAAAAGAGACGCCGAGAGAGAGCGCGAGAAAATTGATACGACAATTGGAAAACTGAAGGATATATCGACGCGCGTCTCGGTACAAGCACTCCATATATACTTACACTCGCGATACAATAACCCAAAGGAAGAGCGATCGCGCGACACCTCGAGTGTCTATTCAGAATACAGTTATCTCCTTCGGCCGAAGACACTGGGCCGCTCGAGAAACAGAGGAGTATATAGTGTGCAATATTGTACGCCTTTGATCCAACATCTTTCATTTTCGCGCCGCGGATGAATGAACTTTTTTGTTTTTCGTCAACAGGCTTTTATATTACCTCTTGTAGCTAAAGTGTGTGTACAAAAGTGAGAGATAACTTGGAAACGTTATGATTAATTTTCTGTTCGACAAGGCTGTTCATTAATGCACGCGTGTTGAGTGCAGTATAGGAGAGAGGCAAGATCCGATAACACGAAGGAACAGCCGAGAAAAATTTAAGCAAGTTTTAATGACGGAGATGAACTTTTTTTACGGTTAATGCGTATAATATACGCGGGGAAGGAAAAGTGAAATTTTTACTTTTTATAACGGTTGCATGTATGTTATGAAGGATTTTTGCGCATGTACACAGATAAATTTGACACAAACAAGGCGTATAATGCGACCTGACATGCATATTCCGTTGGCACACGAAATGCGCAGCCGCTCAATTTTCACCCAGATATGCCGCATTATATTAATCAAGAGTAATGTGGGTTGCTCCTTTCACAAAGGGCGCAGCTCGGACTTTTCATCTCTTTGCATGATATATTTATCTTCGTTTGTATACACAACCGCATATTCCGTTAATATTCTTTTTTTTTGTCCAATTTTTATAACGATAAATCTCGATGATTATATGTACCATTTTATATAATATGCCGTATTACAGGGTTTCGAAAAAAGAACGAAAGTTCTGATGACTTACACGTCTATACCTACATACAGAATTCGACAATACTCACGAGCTAAAATTTTCCATCAAATCCTATCGTTCAAAACCCCCTCCAAAAAATATCCTTAAGTACTTAATTCTTTCGATCCTCACCTGGAATCACGCAGCTTGTAGCTACGATCCCCCTTCGCCGACGTGAGGATATAAACTGGGCTCTCCTCAGTGCCACTGTCGTCCTGTTGCGACTGTGCCTGCTGATCGCTGCCATAATGCGCGGCATCCTCGCTGCGTCCAGACGCGGAGGACGAGCTCGAGGATGAGGCGCGCTGCTGCTGCTGCTGAGACGTGGTTGTCTTGGCAGAGGCGCCGTTGTTGCCCTCGAGACCTGACGCCGCTGCGACCGCCGCCTCAGCGAAGCTCGACTGCCGACGCGACAGCGAGCTCGACTTCTTACGGCCATTGGCTCGTTTTCGCACTCTGCTGTGGATTTCGAAACATATATAGTTAGTTATAGGTGCTGGCATAATTTGTTTTTTTTTATTAGGATTATGGGGGATAGATCCGTTCGGAATTTCAATTAATATAATGTGGGGTGATGGAGAGTGCGAGTATAATTACTGTAATGCACAGTGCGGAAAAATCTCGTTGCTGTATAAGAACGTCGTCCCTTTTCGTTTGGGATATAAATTATATTCGTTTATTTTGATGCCCAAAAGAATATGTATATTTGTTTAAAATTTAATTATCTTTTGCAGTGAGCGTATAAGTTTCATAAATAATATATAAATGAGTAATCTAAAACTCGCACAATACTTATTACCAAAGTCCTGAATCGTCCCATGCCAACCGAGGGAACAAACCTATATGCATCCCCGCATTTCCATTATACACGCGTAGTGTAGTTAATAACGGCCATTGCTCGCAGAATCATTAGCCGCGAGAAAGTAATTAACCGCGCGATTTCACTTTGGCGCGTGCACCACAGCGTATACTTAATATAGTAATAATATATTTTTGTTTTCTTTGTCTCGCCAGACAAAAGAGGTAATTATCATATCGTCTATTAGCAAAAGTTTTCAACGGAACTTGCCGGTAATGATTGCATATACATATATATTGCGAGAGAGCGGGGTTTCGATCCGGTCGAAATCTGTAATATGGAGCAGTAGGGTAAGTGCGGGTGGCACGGGATGTAATACCAGCTTACTTTTTTAATACGAAACGTGACACGCTGTAATTTACAAGTTGTAGAAGCGAAAGAAAACTGGGTTCCCGGGGAGCAGGAAGTGGGCCTGTATAATTTGCGTTCGGAAAATATAACATTGACATTCATATAACGCGCGGTTTCTGCAATGCTATTTATACATTGTGAAAGAGGATGCCACCCGTGTTTGTAAAAAACTGCAAAGTAGCAGAACCGGAAAGGACGTACGGCAATCACTTTGCTTTACACACTCGTCCTCGTACAAATCACGTATATACGCGACACTTCCACACACACAAATCCCCGGCTCTAAAAGGAGGCCGGTGTTTTTTTTCATTAAAATACCACTTAACCGTTTAACGACGTTTGCCCGACCCATTTCCAGCGCTACTCGCATAAACGTCGCGGCCGGTTTCTCTCTCCGTATAGTCCGTGTTATATACGCGGCCCCCTCTACACACCGCGCGAAAATAATTAGATTCGCTTTAGATTCGGAATTACATCCCGCGGCCGATCGATAAGCGCCGTTTCTGTGTGTATATGGATACCGAAGTTCCCCTATAACGGGGCATTCCAACAAGTTGGGGGAAAAAATGTGATGTTCTCCCCTGTTATGGGGAATGCGGGATGTAATTTCAGGATGGCGCGGCGATTTTTTTGTAATTTCGGGCAGACCGCGTATATAGCGGTGTAATTTTCTTTTTTTTTTTTTTTCGAAAGAGGGGATGGAATTAATAGGCGCACGATGAACAGGAATTTTTTGTTTCTGTGTGCGTGTAGGTTCAGTGGAGTGGAGTTCTGAGGATATATATATATATACGGAGTGGAGGCGGAGTTTTATGGCTCGGCAGAAATAAACTGCGTAGGTATAGGCACGTTTATCAAACTATTGGAAATGATAAAGCAGTTCGTAAATCAGTTACTTAAGGCGATTTAATATTGAAATTTTTTAAAATTATTATACGGTGTTCATGTTTGAATTCAGCGATAAATTCCCGCATTGTTACAGTCGATGCTTTTCCTCTCACGCAGGCTCGCAAACCCTCTATTTTCAATAGTAGTTCCACTACAGGCTAGTGAATTTTCAAAAAGAATCGATCCAACCTCCCCCGAGCTTTATATATTTTTTTCCCATTTTTACAATCCGTTTTCGCAACACAGCGGAAGCGCAACGTTCCCGTTATATCGTCCAATTACTACCACGCCGAATAGAATAAATACTCTACCTCTCTCCCTTTTTTTTCACTCGAATATTTTCCCAAACAAGCAGCACGCGCAGCGCGTGGAAATTCAATATTCGCGCGAAAAATACAAACATAACAGTCCCCCTCCAAAAAAGAAGAATTTCCTTATACAACGGTAACGTCTCGCATTACAACCCAAACCATAAAAAAAAGAAGCAAACGTACGACGAGCTGTTTGACCAGAGAACCGCGCGTTCCGGTGTGCCTGTGGCAAACATCCGGCACGATTGTAAGTATAAAACTGTATCGCGCAGGAGAGGAAGTAAACATCGCTAGCCGCGCGCAGATTGTTTGCCCGCGGTATATATATGCTGTCGCCAAAGTTCCATATGGACGCGCGGACGCGACATACTCGAAACTGCACTAATGCGCGCTGGGAACAATGCGTTGCACCCCCGCGATATTACCTGCGAGCGCGGAGGTGAAGTGCCGCGGTACACTTATACGCTTTTGGTGCGGTTTAGTCGTGGAATAGTCGCTAGTATAATAATTTCATTCCAACGTAACGTAAATTGGCGCATATTTCAAGCTATCGAGTAAAGTTTTTTATATCGAACATATACGACATTTTCCGTATATAACAGCGTTTCACATCACGTCATACACGTATTTTCCGAACGCGGCCTCATTACCGGATATTAATAGGCTACACTGGAAGGATTTTCAGCGGATATTTTTCAGCTCGACGGGTCCACGCTTGCGAAATAACTCGCCGAAGGGTGAGCGTCGACGCGTGCGGAGCATGTGTGTGTGTGACGCGTTTTCCTGAAGCCGGTGACGGAGTGTACGTTTCGCCCGAATCTCATTATCGGGGAGCGATCGTGTAGGATGTGAGAGTCGATTATATGGGGACTCGAGGCGCGTTTTTGAAATGTGTATAGTGACAAAAAATTAATTTGGTTTTTAATGGTTGTGTGTTTTTTTTTAATCATATAGGGTTCAAAATAATTTTAATGTTGAAAACATGATTATGAGTACAGATAGTTTCCATATGTGCATATGTAGCAAATTGTTCATTTTGATTATTAATGTTATCAGATGGTTCATTTTTATTCGCACAGACAATGAATTTCAGCCATCGACCAATCGTTCCTTTTTCAGAAAACCAGAGTAGGCCAAACCTCTCAGCAGGTAAAAACCCCAACGATTATCGACTTTACACAAACAGATTAACGCCTGCATTTCAATGTCCCAAAATCCCGACACAAGAACTCTCGCCCGTCTCGCGCTCAAAATCGGGCGCGATCAATCGAAACCTCAATCAGCACACATTACAACCCTCACAATGCACCCCCTCCGCGTCCGAATCGCCGGCGTTCAATCATACCTCGACGCGCGCGATGCAAATCGCTCGAGTTCCAGAACGTCGATAAAACGACGTCGGCAAAGTATAAGCAGCAGTAGTTGCGCATGCAAATAAACGTCGGGGGCCACCGCGCGAATGGAAATTCGGCCGCGCTATATATATTCCTTATGGGGGCACTCAACGGCGAGTGATTTAATTTTCCACGAGTTAATCGCACGGCCCATGCAAATCTGTCTGAGCTTGCGGAGGGAGCGCGACTATGTAGGGTGGAAGTTAAGCGTGAGAGAACGAGGGGTTCAATCGAATGCGACATGTCTCGTTGAACTCTCGAGGATTCTTTCAGTGATCGATGGGTACGTGTCGAGGAGGTGTGCTGCTGCCTGAGCGGATATGAATTTGTACGGATATATTAAGCGGTGAGAAAGAGGTGTAGGATTTACGAAGTGGTAAGAGATATACGTGTATGAGTAAATCAGCTGATTAATCACCTGTATATTTACCTGATGTTCCAAGCGATTAATCAGGTGAAAAATCAGCTGATTAATCACTTCAAAAAGTCAGGTCAATATTGGGACGACCAAGAAATCAAGTGATTAATTTTAAAGACAGTTGGAATTTTTTAGTTCAGATTTTCTAAGTCTGAAAAATCTGAGTTGAATCTAAATCCCAAATAATTCTATATAAAAGTCGTATAACGACTAATCACAATATATATTTTTTTTATTATTTGTTCGTGACCCCTACATCACCCTCATATGCTATAAGTTCATATGTATATCATACACCAAAGTATCTGGGAAAATCTCAGGTCTATCCTCAAAAATCTCTCTCACCTATCGGAGGTATCGCGTTCGAGGTCGATCATATCGTCGGTGGATGGGCTCCTAGGCGCCGTCTGTTGCAGAGCTGGCGCAGTGACCGCGATATTATCCCGTCTATGAGTCGTGCCTGGACCACCGGCAGCTCCACCCCGTCGCTCATGCGGCTGCTGCTGCTGCTTCGAGCTTCGTCTAGCCTTCGGCGATGCTGTGACACTGCACTCACCGGCGCTACTGCTGTTGCTACTACTCCCGGTCGTCGTGGTCGTGCTGTTGCTCCTGCTACTGTTGTTGTTGTTGCCGCTTGCAAGCTTGCTATTCTTGTTGTTGGCGGTAGTACTGCCCCCCGGGAGCGGTGGGCCCGGGCCGAGCCTAGGCCGGCATTTCGGAAAGAGACGGTTCAAGTCGGCGTTCTCCAAGATCAGGCTTGTCATCGCCAGTGATGATTCTGCTGCTGTTGCTGCAACGGCTGCTGCTGCTGCTGCTTCGGCTCCTGCTGCTCTACCTCGGCTATTTTAGCGGTGACGCAGCTCATCGCTGTCCAGTGCGGTTCGGTCGTGCGATGCTGCTGCTGCTGCTGCTTTAGTGGAAGGACGAGTAATGGCATTGTCGGAGGGTTAGGCTAGCGCTCTGTGGCAACCTGGAACAGAGAAAATTTCATATGCTGCGGTTAGCGGTGCTCGATTTTTTATTTGCGACAGGTGAGAAATGAAAAAATCTTGTGATTTATTAAACCAAATGTGTATATAGTCGTTCGACAAATTACCATATAGGTTTGATATAATGTTTATCTTTGCCGGTAAAGCCATAAGTTCAACAACGAAAGCCGATTAATTCTAATGCATCATTAATGAAAACAAGTCTCTCGTGCAGGGGACCCGAGGTCGTTACTTTACTAGTTAGTCCAACGTATATATATATATTCGGGAACTAAATAGATCGAAACGAGATTTAAAAGTATATATAACGAGTTATAAAGCTTATTACCTATAAATAATAAAAGCATTAAAATTACGAGTTCATGAACCCTGCAACCTCGCTTTTAATTTCGCACGGGCTAACAAAACAATTCGTACCTGCCCTGCCTCTCTCCGCAAGTCCCGGAGAATGTCAATATAACCGCCTCAGGAGAGTTGCGGCGAAGACAGACGCAGCGCAGCCGCGAGGTATTTAATATACACATCATACGGCAAATTCCTTCGCATTAGCAATATATATACAGAACGTTTCGACTCGAAACAACTTTGAGAGAGAGCAAATGTACGCGCGTGCGGGGAGTGCCGAAGTGGATTATATCCGCGTCGCGTCCGACTGTTCTCTCTATCTCTCTCGTGTATGCCAAGGCTTCTTCGTATGTGTGTATAGATATACGGAGAAGTATAATAGCAGTTGGGTTGGGTATGCTGGTATTGAGGTACATAAGTGAGGAGCGAAGCAAACGATACTAATAAGAGTATCAAACGGTGAATTTTACGCGCTGGAGAGCAGCGTTATATGCTCCAAACGATACTTTTACCACGAGGATTATATACGCAGTTGTGAAGTTTGCGTCGACGCGTATAACATTCGTACTTTACGGTACGACGTGGTATGATAAACACAAACTTTACATTATATATATGCAAGCGACCGCGCAAAAACAGCTGTGGTAATCTTGACCAGTCCCCACATAACAATCTAATTATTTTTGCGCTCTAGCATCGGATTATTACTATTGGTATACACGCGACTATATATTCTTCCATCATCATCCGAAATTGAATTTCAGTTCCATATACGAAAAAGACGCCTCGGAAATTGAGATATAAGCGCTTCAACGTCGCAGCTGCGGCTCTCTATGCTTTGTATATATCGATGGCTTTCGAGGGACGACTATATACGCCATACATATGGATGTTATGTAGATCACAGCGTCGCGTCGTCGTAGTCGCAGCATCACATATCTACCTGCGATGCATAATCTCTCGAATCGGACGGCAAATATCTCGCGCACGTGCCTTTATTTGACACACAGTATGAGGTAGTTATTTGGTTGCCCGATGTGTATTATATAAGGCAGAGCGGTTTGATTAAAAAATTTAATTGAAAGCCGCTACAGGCGTGAATTATATAGCCTGTTGCGTGCATACTTTCGGCACGCGGGGTATATTAAAAATGTGTCATGAACCGCGCGTGTATATTAATCAACGTTTTCGCTGCGCTCGCGATTTTACGAAAAAAAAAACACGGTATTTTGAAAAAAGACTCGTCAGTTTATCACACCCCGCGTCCCTCATTAATGCAACGCAGCTCGCGCAAACTTTATATATACATACTGGCTTCTTCTCATGTTCTCCCACCCGCGCGCCAAACATTGACCCACGACACGCGCGCCGTGCGAAATTTTCCTCGTACCTGTATGTGTGTGTGTGTTTAAGAGTGAAAACCACTCCGCCGTCCGGCTAAGTACTTCCGGCGTAAACTCTCTTCCCGCGCGGCCACTCGACTCCTCCTTTTCCTACACCCCGCGCGTGTGCAGCACTTTTCGCCTGCTGTGTGTGTGTATAACATCCGCTGGTGGTAGCTTCGTTAGATGCGCGGTTCTGCGTTAGGAACGCCGGGAAAGACATACACTCTCTACCGTCGTGCTAGTTTTTTTTTTTCGACGAGCGCGGGTTGTTTCTCTTTTTCTCTTTGGGTTAGGCTCTCTTTTTGAGGATCGACGTGGAAGGTAGGTGGCGACTGGAGTTGGGATAGGTCTCGCTCGTTATATGGGAGAGGCCGTTGGTTAATCTGGAGAAGGGTCGTGAAAATTCCATTTGAGGTATTAACGTATATGTGCTTTCAAGGCGGATGTTTTATGGTTGACGAGGTAGTAATGATTTGGGGGTGAGGTAAGGAAGGATTTAATCGATAATTAATTATCCACCTGCTGGATGTATATGACGTGCACAAATCGTATTATTAAGGAAAAGGTTGGCGCGTTCAAATTAATTATACCCAACCGTGCAATCAAAGATATATTTCTTTCTTGCGCATCGATAAGTATAATCACTTTATTTAATATACGATTAACGAGCGTCGCAGCCAACCGCAGAAAGACGACACATTCAAAGCACAAGACGTGTCTGACGTACACAGAAGTAGTATTACGTCGAACATAATATAAAGCTTATATATTTATGTACACGTCGCAATATTCTGATAGAAATAATAACCTTACACATATAGGCCATATAAAACATGCATGTAAAATTAACATCTCTCAAAAAGCGATTCTCAAAATCCGTGCACCTCACACCTTTAGACACACACACCCGCCGCTCGTCGCTAATAAAGAGCGCACGCGCAGGCACACATATACCTATACGTGCAAGTTTGCCCATGGTAAACCGCCTCGCGCGCGGCCCGTTAGATTTCCTTCTTCCTATATACCCACCCACTATAATAGAAGAGAGAGAGAAAAAAAAGCGCGCCTTCATCATCACGGGCATTAAAAACCTCGGATAATCGCTCTCGAGCGGGCTGCTAGATCTTTCTCTATATCGCGGATCAATTAAAGCGCCGTGAGATGGAGAACCGCTGCAGGTGCGAGAAAAATCGGGGGAGCAGCAGCGTAATACAGTGCCGGTGACCCCCGCTGCTATTATTGATTCACCGATGCTTCGCGCCACTCTATATATATATTCGCATAAACCGAGAGAGCCGCGTTTTGTTATATATTAATTAATTCGATTCGAGTAGCATGTTATACGTATAATAATCTATGTAGGCGATCGTCGGGAGAGTTGACAATGCCCGCACCGCGCGCCTCGTTTCATTTCCTAGCCATATATGCATGCACTGTCTGCTCGTATATGTCAATACACATATACTCTCGTCGAAGTAGGTTGCCCGCGCGTTTAAAGTGCCTCATAGTTAGTCGCGCGATGTTTTACCCATCTTATTAATTAATCAATCAATCAATTAGCCCCTCCACCAACCGACCCGTTACCCATATATATATATATATGTATATAATGTACTATACTAGTACCTAACTCTCTTCCCGTACGAGAGAGAGATAAGTGTCACGCGACGGCTCTCTCACGACTGCACACGACCGATCGATCCTGTACTCAGGGCAAAGTTCACCCGCGCGACTATATACGCCATGTGTGTCTGTCTGTATGTAGGTGTGCACAGAGAGAAGGCATATATGGCACGCTAGGGAGCCGCGAATCACGCGCGTCTTTAGCGCCCTGGTCCAGCTCTCTCTCTCTCTCCAGTCCCCAGTAGTCGGAGCGTACGGAGGTATAGAACGGCGCCGGGGGATCGCTATGTTATACAGACCGTGATTTTCGTTACATCCACGGCTCTATATAGTGTGGTAGGTACTTACTTCGAATTCGAATTTCAGCAAAGCCAACGTGTTTCTATATACATGTATGCATGAGAGCTAGTATAGAGCGTATCGATTTCCGCGAGATCTTCCCGGGATGTATACGGGCGCGCGTGCAGGTATATTTGCGGAACGAAATAACCCGAGGAGGTGTATTGGTCGAAATTCGCTTTCTCGCGGCTATAAGGGCTCTATTGTCGATGCAAGCCGTGCACTCTCGATCCGGCCATTTTTCTTCCCGAGCGGACGTGCGCGCGGCATCGCTGGAAAAGGGTGCGACGAACCGTCGTCTTTTTCATCCCCCCCGTCCGCTTTGTATATATATAGGTGCTGTGCAGGTATGTTATTCGGCTCCCGGGTTTCGGTGCCAAAAATCATAAGCTTTTTTCCGGGGCTGCCGCTGGTGATGCTTCCTTTTTTTTCAGTTCGTTGTCGATGGGTGAAGGGACGTCGACGACAGCGTCGTACACGTTGTTGTCAACAAGTTCGCCGGGAAGAGAGGTTTGTACCGCTCGACTTTGGCTTTTTGGGCTTATATACGTTGGCACGGGCGATGTTTTAATTACTGTCGTCAGTTCCTAATGAACCTCCGGAATTTAGCGACGAGTGAGTTTTTAAAAGAGAGAGACACGAGTGTGAAGATAATGTGGGTTAGTATATAATATCTATATAAGAAAGAAACGAAGGGTATGTGTAATGTTATGCATATCCCTTAAGTAGTTCCTAGAGTGCACCCTATATACTTTTATCCCTACCATCTGTTTCGGTTCCATAATAGCTGCGCGTTTCAGGATATCTGCCGCCAGAAAAATCAAGACGTACACTAACAACTATATATACCCGCCAGCTCGTTGTAATAACATGTCCGGGAGACTTGCATATCCAGCCGATACAGGCCCCACGCAGTATCGAAAGAGTGTCGCGGTATTTTAGAAAAATATGCAGCTTTTTTCATCTAAAATTTTACAGCCAGCACGACTGCTGGCTGCGCGCGTAAAACTTTGGGAGGAAACTCCCACGCGCTATAGCTGCAGATATGCCGCGTTGTTGTTTTCTCCCCTCACTCCCGTTCCACTTCCTCGCGGCGCGATCTGAACACGCGTTTTGTTTTATTTAACTTTGCGATCCAGTTGTGTCGCGCGGTCGTCTTGAGAATAATGGCGAGAATAAACTTTTGGTAAGTAAGTAAGTAAAACATTATTTTTTCTTTTTTTAGGAATGAAATTTATGTATAGAGGTTTTGGAAGAAAAGTATAAAGCCTCGTATTCGTCATTGTACAAAAGCGGCCGAATTCAGGATACAAAGATGTGCGCATATAGCGATTCTGACGTTTCGAGGGAGTAAAACGCAATCTTGTTAATTAAATTTTTCCGACGTCGCAAAGACAAACAAGTATGTCCTTCTCTGACAAAAAACCCGAGTTGCAGCGTAGTAGATAGATGCTTATATATTATGTCTTTCGACGTATAGTGTATGCATGCGCATTCGACTTTTTTCTTCTGAAAAGAAGAGCAGCGCGAAACAGCGCTCTAGCATTGATTCAATCTGCAATGGAAAGTCGAAACGTGTATGTATAATATAGGCGAGAGGCTTTTCATTCACCGAATCGCATTTGTTACACTGTGTTTTTTCCATTTTTGGGTTTCGGGAAGTTGTTGTCCAGCGATAAAGTCCGAACGTGAGAAGGTAAAGTTTAGAATTCACAACGAAGTATAGAATCAATTTGCAAATGGATTTCAGAGTGACATACGCCGATAATCCTTCGTTGATTGTTATTGCGAAAGATGTCTTATTGGAAAAACATATGTTTTATTAAACTCTCCAACCTGATACAGCCCGCGAGTTATCTCAGACAGCTCAAATAAACAAGAAAAATCGCTCTGTCGACGATGAAACCGCGGCACCGAAGGACCAACAACAACCCGTCGCTACAAATCAAACGCATGTAACTCGCAACAAAAACATTCGCCATCGTCCCCCTACATACACCAGACCACAGAAAACCTAAAACTCATAGCCAACCACCATCCTTCTGCACCTGTCCTAATTCCTCATCTCTCCCGAGCGAGGGCCTAAGTCAACAAGCCACTACTCTCGCTCGCTATATAGACGGAGAAACTCGCACCCTTTCCTCTTTTTAACAACGTCGTTACACGCCCGAGTGTTTTTCTTTCTCCATATATACACAGAGAGTAGAACATGCGTAGTAGTAGTAGCGGCGTTTATATACCTACGCGCGGGGGCTGAATTTCATTTCGCGGGTGAGAGAGAGGGCGCGCGTCAAAGCGCGCCATAATTAAAACCTTCCCCGCACACCCTGCATGTGGCGGTGACCTTTTGAGCGTTGCTGCGCCGGGGAGAAAAAAGATGGTAAGTGCGAGATTTGCGGGCGCGAAGAGAGCGGCTGTGTAAGTTTGTTTTTTATACATAGGTATATGCGGGCTTGTATAGAAGCTTGGTCAGACTTACCACTGCGTTAAATTATTCTAATTTTGCTATCAACTATTATTATCCGCACCCCGCAAACCAAACCTTGTCTTCAAAAAAGCTCGAATCCACTACTATACATCGCATATAACAAACCCAACGAAATTACCGTATTCGTCGTCCAGCATTTCGTGTATAAAAAGAACTCCCGGAACTCTCTCGCGGCGGAAACGGCGTCCGTTCTGTTGATTTTAGAAAGAGCGAGTTTCCGCTAATTATACGCGCGCGCGCGCGAGGTTAATTCAATTTTTTCGCGCCCCCCGTGCGACTCTGTATATACGGATGGAGCAATGGTATAACAGGTGCAGAACAGAGTCGGTTCCCTGAATCACGGAGGAAACGAAGTTACGTGCGCGAGGGAGTAGTAGTAGGGGTTTATTAAAAAAGAGGAGCCTGATTGAGTTGAATGAAGGGTTGTCGGAAACGAAATGTTAGGTATTATAATTTTTGGTTGGTGGTGAAAAATATTTTCTGAATTCAAGGAACTTTTCCACAGTCTCTCCTACACACACTAAAAACAAACGCCTCGTCGTAGCCGTAACAATCCGCCCACTGTTATTACAAACCGCAGACATTCTCCGCCCCACCTCTTGTCCCCAAAGAAAAGAAAAGTCTCTCTCTTCTTATTCTCGCTCTATAGATGGGGGCGAAAAAAGCCTCGTTTAGTCGCTCCGAATCTCTCTCTCTCTCCCCAGCTCTCATTAGCATCGGTCTCGCGTTCGATCAAAGCGCGCGGCGGTCCTCGAGGCTGCTCGGCAGCGGGCCATCGAGTCTCAAGGGCCGTCGTCGTCGTAGTCGCGCTAATTCGCGCCGCCTTTTTTCGCGGCTTTGACGTACCGTTCGTCCAAGGCTTATGTGAAAAGTTTCGTTAAATTTAAAGTTACGTATATATGTATGTTATGACGCGAGTGCGCGGTTTGAAAAGTTTATATATATGGAAATAGGGTGGATAAACAGTTTAAACGTTGGAAAATGTAATTTTTGTAATATTCCGACTTTTGAAAAGAACACGGGTCGCCGTATTTCAAGAAATTTTTCATTCGAAATATACAGCGAAGTTGTTGACAATTATTTGAGTTCTATATACTTTAGGTTTTTTTAATTATTCAGAGAGAAAATTTTAGAGGAAATGGAGTCGCACGAGCCTCGAAACTAACAAAAAAAATGATTATACGTTACAGTGACACTGGGCTTCAGCTTCATAAAAAGGATTTCATTATTCATCTCGAGTATTTAATTATTCAAATATGAAGAATAATATATTTTTTATCGTTGAGCTCTATTAAAAAAAGAAAAGTACAATACCAAACGAAGGCGTCTAATTATTTGAAATACCTAAATAAAAGATGTGAATTTAGTGATATCACTTCTTTCTCGATGCTTAACATAATAATTTCCATTTTGAAAAAGTTCTGCTGAAATTATACATTATTATACAAGAAAATATTTCCTATTTGTACAAAACACTAACAATTTCTCCATTCAACAAACCCCAACACAACCATCCACTCTTCGTACCATGACCCAGCAAAAAAAGGCTCTCTCTCTCCCCCGTTATATGATTCACCTCCGGTACATAACATACGTGAATCGCGCCGGATTAAAGGCGGGATACACTTAGGGGAGATATCCGAGCGGGCGCGAGTCATACGCTAGAAATTTGAACTAGTTTCGCGCGTGGCGGTGAGTAATACACGTTCCCCCTTACACACACGCACGCGTGAAGGAAGTACTTGCCACAATCGCTGTGTAAAAGGGGTGCAAAGTGGCCGACGTGGGAATTTGAATTTTACGCTGGTTTTCTATATTTACACGTCAATGAGCGTTATATAAACCGTTGAATTATTATTCTCGCTGCAGACAATGGAGCGCAAAACGAACCCTATTTCCATCGTTTCCAAACACCTCCGTCGTCGGTCCCTCGAAGAATAGCATTTCAAAGTTCTCAAAAGACGACAACTCGAGACGCGCTTTTATACTTCGCACTCTTGACGCACACAGCCGTATATATATACACTTCCAATAACGGCGTGCATCAGCCTACTCCTAAGCTCCTCAGCAGCTGCATACATCTCTCTCGTACCTGTAAAAAACGCGGGCTATATTCGAAAGCCGAAACTCATCAAGTCGTCGCGCACTACGTATATAGGTACACCTACACGTACACAAGCCTCAGCGCGCTCTTCGTCGTCGGTGGCGGCGGAGTCTCGCTCGCAGGCGGCGATCGATAGGGCGAGCGCTCGCCCCCTCTTTCTATCTCTCGCGGCGGGTGGGGAGTGAGAGAAGAAGCCTGCAGCAGCGACGCGAAAAATTCGGCGAGGTGTGTAGGAGGACTACTGCATGCGCACACCTGCGAGAGAGCTGCTACTGATGTGGGAGTCTCTCTCTCGAGGGGACACTTTTTTTCTAGGGGGAGAGGATGGTGCTGGCAGGATTCAAAGGGGGGAAAACCAGGGTGGCTAGCGAGCGAGCAATGACCGAGCGCAAGTGGCTCTGTGTGTGTATATAGGGGGTGCGGAGGTTCTTCATGGCTTATTGTACTTGGAATCTTCCGATGTGTCTTGTATATAAAAGTGCTGTCGCGATGTATAGCTGTTTTATAAGGAAATTTTATCAGTCTGTTGTATTTTTTAGATGTGTCATTTTTTTTTAGACTGTATAGGTGTGTTC